>PISX010010882.1:12045-68294 GCA_004024625.1 Mellivora capensis | reverse complement strand
CCTCACCAATGCCCCCCGGCATCCTCACCAACGCCCCCCGGCATCCTCAAAACCAAGTCGATTCTGGAGACCATGCTCATCCCCTGAACGTGCACGTCTACCGGGGGACACATCCTGTCCCTTAATATCTTCTCCTGTCGTCTCACCTTCCAGGGGGGATGGAGGCTCTTCAGGGAGAGCAGTGATGTCGCCAGCATGTCGCTAAAGCCAGGGTCAGGACGAGCCGACGACAGGGATCTTGGTGGCACGTTCCTTCTCTGCGTTCTGGGGGCTCGAGTGGTTTCATTACTGTTCTCCCATAGGAACGGTAAGTAATAAAATATTAGAAAAACCGGGAAGGCCGGTGGTTGTAAGCAGGGTCTGTTCTGGAAAAAGCAAGACCCTCCCTTCTCTTCTTCTGTCACATTTTAGAGAAGGAACGGAGACATTTCAGCACCCATGAGAAGAGCGAGGAAGTAAGTCCAGAAACACGGGGAAATCGGGTCACAGTGATGCTGACCATATTTTGGAACCAAGAAAGACAGGAGGCAGAGCACACATTCCCTGCCTGGAGAAGCCAGCCGGGCCATCAGAGACCTGAAACAGAGCCAAACGCTGTACCCACACTCTCTGTACCCAGCCAAGAAGGGGACGTCATTCCTTCCAGCTGGAGGTTAATGCCTGTCCCAGGTGACAAGGATGCTTTTTGAGGGTTTTTTCTAACTGTCCATTTCCTGCAAGATGGGAAAGCACATCGCACGCAGCCTGCCACGGTCATCCCCTGGACCCTAAGGGTGGCTCTCCAGGAGGGACGTCCCCGGGGACCTATCTGCCTGCCCCGTTCACTGGACCCTCTGTGTGGCCCTCCAGGAGGGATGGTGCTGGGGATCCAGCTTAGCCTGCCCCATCCCTGAACCTACAATGTGTCCCTCCAGGAGGGGCAGCTCCCAGGACCCATCTGTTTGTTCCATCCTATGGACCCTCTATGTGGCCCTCCAGGAGGGACGGCCCTGGGGACCCAGCTCAGCCTGTCCCATCATACTAGGCCCCAGGTCTCCTCCTGACCCTCTTGGGGACCCCACTGGGACGGTGCCCGGGTGTCGCGGGTGGTCATCGTATGTTCCTCCATCCGCTCCCTTGGCTTCTCCCGGCTTCTGGTCACCTCCTGCACCTGCTTACCAGCAGGCCTCCGGGCCCCCTCCTCACTGCGGGGTCTCCTGGATGTGGGGACAGGCCTGCCACACTCACTCCTTCTTCCCCCGACCCCCTCAGATCTAAGCTTTCATTTTCCTGTAGAACAGAGCTGACCTGCCCCAGACTTTCAGAGACAGCTACTGACCCCTAGTGACCAATACTTCCCATCAAAGGCAAAGACAGCCTGGTGGTCCTGCTTGGACACAGTTGGTGGGGAGGGGGCGGGGAGAAGCTCTAGGCTCCTTCAGCGGCTGGACACGGCCTCACAGATGCTCTGGCCAACGTTCCCCCATGTGGGTTTGGTAATAAACCCGCCAAAATTCCTGCTGAAATCCTACGCCCTGGTCCCTGGGACTGTGACCCTATTTAGAAAGAGGGTTTTTGCAGATGTCATGAGTGAAGAAGACGGCATCAGGGTGGCCCTCCCTCCGGTGGGACGGGGGTCCTAAGACTGGGATTCAGGCCAGGCTGCCTCTACCAGGTGGCGTCTTCAGAACTGCACGGAGAACCCCAATACCTTCTGATCCCGAAACCCCCTCTCCAAGGTTCCCTCTGCACCCCTCAACTCAGAGGTGGGCAACTCAGTCCCCAGGGTGACCGCCCTGATTCTTCCCCTCCAAACTCTCTTTGTGCTGCCCTCCACGGTTGGAACGTTTCCCCTCATTTGGGGGAGCAGCATTTTGGGTCTCTTGGAAGGTTTCTGTCTCCCCCGAGAGCCTCCTTCCACACTTGCAGTGCTCTTTGCCCAGAGCGGCGGTAAACGCTGGAAAGAAAGCAGTTTGCAAAGGCTGAGAGGACTGAATGCCGGATCCCTACGTTTGTGGGGGAGAAACTGGGCACCCCCACGCTTCCCCCGAAAAGTTTTTGGGGACTGGGTTCTGGCAGAGAGAACCGTCCCCGGAGTCGTCCTGCTCAGTCAGAAACTCTTCCCGAGACTGTGTTTGAGTCCGTTTCTTCCTTTACCTGAACAGCCACATTTAAGGCAAAAAATGCCACCAGGACAAACTAGTCTTCTTTCCAGGGGACTGTGCTGCCACCTGATGGCCATACTTTGTGCTCAGGGACAAGAGGCGTCCGGAAGCTGAGACGTGGACTCCGCGCTTTGGGGAATTTGGGCACTTTTCAGGTAAGGACAGTGACCCCAGACAAATAAACTGGCAGGAATGCATCGTTCCCCAGCTCTAGGGACCTGAGTCTGAGATCCAGGCGGGGCAGGACCACGGAGATCCAGGCGGGGCAGGGATCCTGAGATCCAGGCGGGGCAGGACCACGGAGATCCAGGCAGGGCAGGGATCCTGAGATCCAGGTTGGGCAGGGCTGGGCTCCCTCCTGGGGCCCCCAAGGACGGTCCTTCCTGCCTCTTCCAGATTCTGGGGCTCCAGGTGTCCCTGGGCTGGTGGTCACATCACTCCCATCTCTGCTTCCGTCCTCCTGTGGCTTCTCCTCTGCATCTGTATCTCCTCTTCTGTCCCTTACAAGGACCCCAGTCCTTGGATTTAGGGCCACACCAATGATGTCATCCTAACTCAATCACATCTCCAAATAAGAGCACATTCCTAAGCATCATGGGTTCAGATTTCAACGCATCATTTTGGGGGACAGAATTCAATCCCGGAGGGGACATTGTGGAGGGCCGTTAGGGCCCCGCTCCCAGCCACCAGAGCATCCTGGGGCTTTTTGGACCTGCTGCCTTGGCATGTCCCGAGTTCTAGACCCTTTGCCGTCAGGTAGTGGACAAGAGTCAGGAGGACCTGTCCGTGCAGAGAGTTCCTCAACCAGGGGGCAGTGACCTGAGCCGGCCACCTCGTCTTCAGGGCTTGCCTCCGTTAGGAACTTTTGGTCACTAGGGGTCAGTAGCTCTCTCCACCTCTGATCAGTCCAGCCTCAGACGGGGCTGTGGTCCCAGTGGAAGGGGCATTCTGCCTGCAGCAGCTGTGAGGTCCTGTGACTCAGGACCAGTCCTTGGCAAAGGACAGCAGAAATGCCCCATCAGGAAGGGCATCAGGAAGGAATGGAACCAGCCTTCTGGGATTTGGAGACCTGGGATGCGTCCGGTTCACTGAACCCGAGCTACCACGGGGACAGCAGGGGTCATGCCGGGCGGACGGGGAAGGTTTTTCAGGACACTCGCGATGCCCAGGGTTTGTGCTGTGATGTGACCCCAGAAACGGTGGGGCCCTTCTGTCCTGGGGGTGCGACCTTCAGCCTGAGCCCTCCTGGAAGAGGCTGGGGTGTTTATCCCCCCACCCACCCCACCCCAAGACATGGGGACAAGTTCCCCGCAAACTTGGAGCCCAAGCACACCACTCGGACCTCCGTCCTTCCTGACATGCACCTGCTCCCAGTCTGGTCCTGGTGGGAAGCTCTCGGCCGGCAGCAGAAATGCACATAAAGTCATTTTTCCTCTCCCCTAGAACTTTCAGACCTTCTGCAAGTTTTCTTTTTTGAAACATCGGAGATTAGCATTCTTATCTCCCGGGCTTATCTCCCAGTGGAAATCACCCCCAAGTGCTGCAGCTCCCAGAAAAACTTTGAGCGGAGAGATGAGCGAGATGCGTGGAGGTACTGGTTTTGCGAAAACCCGCCCGGCTCCCACCCGGGGCAAGACCTCCGGGGCTGAGGTCCACGTCCGTCCCCCAGCCGTGTCCAGGGGTGTCTCCTCAGCTAAGGTTTCACAGGGGGGCTCTCAGGCCACATTCGAGCACCCCTCGTGGGGTGATCACTCCCCTTTCCTGCAGTGTGACCTGTTCTCCCCCTTTCTTACTGTTTTTCAAACTCGCCGCAGCAGAAGGAGCCGTGAAAACTACCATTTTGGTCACGTTAACGTCTGTACAGAGAATGTGTGGTTTCCCGGGATTCTGCGCAGGCCTGCCTGCCCCGCAAAGACACCCCCCCCGCCCCCCGGCCATCTAGGGCACCGCATGTCTCCACACCCTAGAGATCTCTCCCGGAGCTGATTGTGAGCGACCCCGCACCTGAGAGCCCCCAGGCTCACCCCAAATCCACATCATTCACCCTGACATCATCCTTACCCCCAAGAACCCCCACTCATCCCGAATTTGCACCATTCACCTGACACCCCAGGATCACGCCTCCCATAACTCAGCCCAGAGACACACAGGTTCACCCCAAATGTTCATCACTCACTCTGAAGACCCCGGAATCACCCCACATTCCATCACCACCCTGACACCCCCAAAACCACCCCAAATTTCCTTTGCTCGCTCCCAAATGCCTACAGCCACCCCAAAAGTCTGCTGGGGAAGGAAAATGTTGTGTCCGAGGTTTTTCTAGCTGGAGAATGAACCAGGCAGGACGCAGATCAGCAGGAAAGAAGGGATTTAGTAAAGACGTGTGCTCATGGGAGAGACCTCGGAAGACCAATGGGCAGGAGCAGCCGCCCCCCCAAGTGGCCACGGCCCTCACGTGTCCCCTCCTGCTGAGGACACAGGCGGGGGTGGGGGGGGTGGGGGGGTGGGGTGGGGGGGGCTCGGAGCTGTGGGGCAAGATCCTTGGCCGCCCCCCAGGAGGAGAGGTTCTGGACTGCACACCCCTCCCCCACTTCCTGCTCCCGGGGGGGCAGGTGGGAGACCCCCTCACAGATGCAGATTTCCTTATCAGGGCACAGATCTCTAGCAGGCCCGTGCTTCCGGCAAGCGGGCACTTTCTTGCAAATCACGACTCTGATCTTCCCTGGGGCAAAGAGGCAGCTCTCGGGGAGGCAGGACAGATTCCCCTGCATTTCCATTACTCTGTACCCTCCGCCCACTTCAGAAACCCCCAGACTCACCCCGGATTTCCGTCACGCACCCCAGGGTCCCCAGAATCCCCCTGAATCCCACCACTCACCCCAGAGACCTCCAGACTCACCCCCAAATCTCTATCTCACCTCAGAGAGCTCTAACTCAGCCCAAATTTCTACCACTCACCCCAGAGACCCCAGACTCATCCCAAATCCCCTCCCCCCAGAGCCCAGAAACCTCCAACTCACCCTGAATTTCCATCACTCACCCCAGAGACCTCCATGCTCGCCCCCAAATCTCTATCTCACCTCAGACAGCTCTAACTCAGCCCAAATTTCCACCACTCACCTCAGAGACCCCAGACTCACCCCAAATCTCCTTCCCCACAGAGCCCAGAAACCTCTGACTCACCCCAATTTCCATCACTCACTGCCGAGACCCCCAGGCTCACCCGAAATCTCCATCCCTCATGCACACTCCACGTTACATTGCAAAGTTCTCATAAAGGCACGGACTACAGAATTAGGGGTGCTCCAGGGGACAACCAACAGTGGAAAACAAAACCACATTTTCTGTAAGCTGCTGTTGTCAAAACGGAAATCAGAGATTACCACTGAGGACCCCAAATATCCAGGAAGAAGGGAATTTAGGCTCAGCGGGTTTCCCTGTCCATCTCAGAGCCCTACAAGTCCTCACTTTTCCAAAGGGGGGAGGGGTCCTTGGAGAAGAAGCAATAGCACTGTCTGGGGGCAGGTGAAAGGCACAGCCCACTGGGGTCCACGTCCTGGAACCCACATTTCACCCAGAGCCTCCTGTCCACCTTCCTATTGTGCACCAGACTTAGGACCATGACTGGTGGGGACATCCCTATGAGACACTCATGCCCTCTGCATGACCAGTGACTGCTGAGCTCCACGTGGGCTTGACACATGGTACAAACAACCCACCCAACATGTCCCCAGTCCAGCTCCCCTGAAAGCCTATCCCCAGACCAGATGCCAGCAAAGCCCAACCCCAAGGGCCCCTGGCCACACCAAACACACAAGGAGAAGTTGGGCACAGGGCACGTGGCTGTGAAAACACATCATGGCGAAATGTGGTGGAGGGTCTTATTTTGGCCAATGTTACTAAAAGGAGGACCGTGTGAAGTCACTGCCAGGGCCATCTCTAGAGGCCATGATGCGTATGCTTTTTGGCGAATGCACCTGTCTCCTAGGGAGCGACTTTGAGAAGGTGTGGTGGGTCTTCCCATTGCCGGTGTCCCTTCCTTCCAACGTTTGGTCCTCCTGAAGGAAAATCCTCTTCCCATTTCACAGGAAGACAACATATGTTAAAAATTCATTCATTTTTAGTTGTAATAAAATACGAAGCATAAAATTTACCATGTTCACCATTTTTAAGTGCACAGCTCAGTGGCATGGGCATTCACACTGCTGTGTGGCCATCTCCACCATCATCTCCAGAACCTTCCATCTTCCCAAACTGAAGCTCTGTCCCCATGAAATGCCGTCTCCCCAACCCCATCCCCAGTCCCAGGTCCCACCATCTACTCTCTGTCTCTGTCTCTGTGGATGTCCATCTCAGTCCATCTCAGAGCCCTACATCTCAGAGCCATCTCAGAGTCCTCCTCTAGGGAACCCCCATATGTGGAGTCACATAGGATTTGTCCTTCTGTGTTTGGGTCATGTCACTGAGCACCGTGTCCTTAAGGTCCATCCACATTATAGCAGGTGCAGAACGTCCTTCTTCAAGGCTGCATTATATTCCACGGTGTGCATGGACCATGTTCTGTTTACCCATAAATTCGTGGATGAACATTTATGTTGTTCTATGTAGTGCTGCTGTGGACATGGGCTTCAAACATCTCTTGGACTCTCCAGTTTCAATTTTGGGGAGGTCTACACCTAGATGTGCAGTTGCTGGATCTTGAAAGAGAACATGACTTTGACTCAATGGGCTATTCTCAGCCTCATCGGAGGTCAACTCTCTCCTGTCCACATGCAGGGAGGGGTGTGCAGATCCCAACCCAGGTGGTGCTGCGTGGGTCACGTCCATGGGGTCCTGCATGTATTTTGCTGATGGCACTCCCATGATTCTCCTGCATGAGTGGATCAAGTTGGCCAGTCCCTACAGTTGGCTACTTTGGGGCGTCGATCTCTCCGTCCCATGAGGGCAAGCTGTCCACAGGTAAGACATGCTTAGGCGGTCAGCTGGTGCTTTCCCTAAGCTGCTTGTCCCCCCAGCGTGGGCGAGCATCCTAGATTTTGTGACATCTCTGGACTTGTTGAACCAGTCGCTTCCGTGTGGTGGACGGTTTTGTTCCCCAATGAGTAGACATGAAACAGCTAAAACTCCCCCGAGAAAAGAGACCATTGGTTTCTCTCGTCTTCCTGTGTTTCTGCACCAAATCCCAGCAAATTGAGAATTCATTTGCTAATGAGCGTCTCTGATCTAAGGAGATGAGGATTTTATTTATTGTCTGAAAGCTCTACCCAAGAGGGCTTCACCCGCCACAGCCTCTGAAGTTCTCTAGAAGGGGGAAGGACAAAGAAAACAACAGCTAGGACTCAGTGAGACGTCTCCATGTGCTTGAAACTGAGTACTAACGTTCCTGGGGTGTCGGCATGACTGTCAACTCCACCGTTACTTGAGGGGAAACTGAGGCAGATCCAAGCCAAGTGGTTTGATCTGTGTCACTCAGACACCAAGAGGAAAGCAAGAATTCAGAGAATCAACTGTGTGTATATACATACATATATATACTTATATATATGTATATAAATATGTGTGTGTGTATTTAAAAGAATTGGCTTATAGAGTTGTGGGTCTGGCAAGTCTAAAATCTCTAGGGTAAACTGGCAGGCTAGAAACTCGGGCAGGATTTCTCTTTTGCAGCCTTGAAGAAGCATTAATTTCTGTATCTGGAAACCTCTATTTTTGCAACTGAGACCTTCATCTGACTGGATGAGGCCCACCCACCATATGGAGGGTGATCCACCTCAACGGTACTGGTAGTAGATGTCAACCATACCTATAATCAATATGCTCCAGCATCCACTGGCCCCTGACCCCACAGTCTGTCCTGTCCTGTGCCCAGGTAGGCCAGCATCTGCCCCTCACCTCAGGGGACACTTGGCAGTGTCTGGGGACATTTTTGGTTGTCACAGCTGTGGGGCGCTATTGGCATGTGGTGGGTGGAGACCAGAGACGCTGCTTAGCACCCTCAGTGCCCAGGATGCCCCACATCAGGGCCCATATGTTGGCCCTGCTGAGACTGAGAAGTCCGGACGTAGTATGAGAGACTGTATCCATCTATCTATCTATCTATCTATCTATCATCTATCTATCTATCGAATCTATCATCGGTCTACCCATCCATCCATCCATCCATCCACCCAACCATCCATCCATCCATCCATCCATCTATCCATCCATCCATCCATCCATCCATCCACCCAAACATCCATCCATCCATCCATCTATCCATCCATCCATCCATCCATCCATCCATGCATTTATCTATCTGCCTGTCGGCATGCCCATTTATCATTCATCCATCCCTCCCTCCCTCCATCCATCTATCCATCCACCCATCCATCCATCCATGCATCCATCCATCCATTCATCTCTATCTATGTATCCACCCATCATCTATCTATCTATCTAGCTAGCCATCATCTATCCATCATATCTATCTATCTTTCTATCCATCCATCTATCTCCTGTCTACAGGTGTTTATAGCAGCTTCGTTTATGATTGCCAAAACATGGAAACAACCACACTGTCCTTCAGCAGGTGGATGGATTAACAAACGGTGGTCCATCCAGACAATGGAATCTCACTCCGCACTAAAGAGAAATGAGCTTTCAGCTAAGGAAAAAACATGGAGGAACCTTCAATGCACATCACTAAATGAAAGAAGCCAATCGGAAGTGTCCATCCTGTATGACTCCAACTCTAGGACATTTTGAAAAAGGCAAAACCATGGAGACAGTAAAAAGACCAGTGGTCACCAGGGGTTTGGTGGGGGGACGGATGAGTGAGTGGAGCATAGAGGATTTTTAGGGCGGTGAAGACATCCCATAGGATACTATAATGATGGATCCATGTCATGGCACATTTGTTGAAACCCATAGAATTTTGAATTGTTGAAACCCATAGACACTGCCAGAGAGAACCCTAATATTACTATTAACTGCTTAGTTAGTAATAAAGTGTCAGTGTATTAATCACATCACATTAAAAGTTCACTGATAAAAGTCAATGTTTGAATATAATGTATCCCTTACTGGTTCATCCACTGTAACAAATGTGGCACACGAATGCAAGATCTTAACAATGGGGGAAACGTGTGTGTGAGCATATGGAAACTCCCTGTACTTTCCATTTGAATTTTCCATAAACCTGAAACCACTCTAAGAATAATTTTTCTGAAAGCCGTTTCTGCGGGGTCCCTCCCCACACCTTCCTCTTGTCTTCATCAATCTTCTGGGCTTGTGCCCATAGTGTCTACATATTACCCGTAGGAGTTTCTCCTGTGGGTTACAGCATAGGGAGCAGATCCTATCTGGAGAGCATGTGACCAAGGAACAAGGAACTACATCGACCTATGTATTTCCTTATTAGGATTCTGAACTATGTCTGTTGAGGGGTTTCACAGTTTTGTGTGGGACTTGACCTTTTGAAAAAGATCGTGGGGTTGGCACCCAGCCGATTGGGTGTTGGGATGAAATAGGGGAAGCAGCTGGGCACTGGGGAGCTGGCCAGATTGTGGTACTTGACCTGGGTTCTGCCAGCCATGGTATTCTCCATCTGCAAACGTCCATCAAGCTGTTCCCTTAGGATATGGGCATGTTTTTGTAGGCATACTTGAGTACAACATCATCTTTTTTTTTTAAATGATGGACATGAAATTCTCATCACAAAAAAGGTGCTATTTTCCTTTATTTATTTATTAAATTTATTTAATAAATTTATTGTTTAATTTTTACTTTAAATAGACTCCAACGTGGGGCTTAAACTCATGACCCTGAGATCAAGTGCACATGCTCTACTGACTAAGACATCTAGGTACCCCCAAACATGTACTATTTTAAGGTGTATTGTGTGATCCAGTAGACTTTAGTGCTTTCCTGATGTCCAACCACAACCAGTCCATAAACGTGTCATCTTCCCAAGAGGGGACCCTGTCCTTATCAGCTGTCACTTCCCACCCACGTCCCCACTGGTACACCCACTGGTTACCAACTTCCACCCCATTCATCCAGTTTCTATCTGTGTGGATTTGTTTGTTCTGGGCATTGTGTATCAAGGGTATCACACACGATGTGGGTTTTTGTGTGTGCCTTCTCTCCCTGAGGATGTTTTCAAGGTTCATCCACATGGTACCAGGTGTTAGAGCTTCATTCCTTTCTATGGCAAAGTTACCATTTTGTAGAGGACTTCATACTTCACAGATTCCGGAATCTCTTCTCAAGAAACCAGACTGGATTCCAGGTTCCCTCAGACTGTCTCATTCATCGTATGTTGTACCATAAACAACCCATTTCTTTGGGAATACACAAAACATCCTACAAAGAGGGGCGCCTGGGTGGCTCAGTGGGTTAAAGCCTCTGCCTTCAGCTTGGGTCATGATCTCAGGGTCCTGGGATCAAGCCCCACATCGGGCTCTCTGCTCAGCGGGGAACCTGCTTTCCCCCACCCTTCTCTGACTGCCTCTCTGCCTACTTGTGATCTCTGTCTGTCAAATAAATAAATAAAATCTTAAAAAAAAAAAAGATCCTACAAAGAGGGAGTGTGGGGCCAGCAAT
This sequence comes from Mellivora capensis, assembly GCA_004024625.1. NCBI lineage: Eukaryota > Metazoa > Chordata > Mammalia > Carnivora > Mustelidae > Mellivora > Mellivora capensis. The sequence continues at coordinate 57,567 of PISX010010882.1, read as the reverse complement.
GCTGGGGATGTTAGACGCTGGCCTTGCCCCAACTTTGGCATGGTTCTGTCAACCCAGGAGTATTTGGTGCCCTGGGAAAACATGGACCAAGGAAGTACCATCAAGGACTCTTGAGACCAGGCCTGGCTCTGACGACCCCTTTGTTGTATGACTGTTCAGGCGTATGAAGGAAGTGTACAGAAGGTGGGCTGCCATCTTGAATCTGAGGGCACATTGACAGGGGGGAGACCAGGCTGCTGGTCGACCTGGGAGCTCATGAAAGAATGAGGCTTATTTACCATGGAAAGCAGCATTGTATTTCCATCCCCAGTTGTCTGAGAATGGGGAGAGGCAGGTGCATTTTCTGTCCGTTGCAGCTATTCAGAAATGGAATGAGCTATTCTGCCCATAACAAACTTGTCAGCCTGTTGGAGTCTTAGGATGATGCTTGTGTGAGTTTTCCAGGAATACCATAACAAAGTATGCACACGGGTGGCTTACAAGGACAGAAATTTACCACATCACAGTTCTTTTTTTTATTTTTTTAAGATTTTATTCATTTATTTGTCAGAGAGAGACACAACAAGAGAGGGAACACAAGCAGAGGGAGTGGGAGAGGGAGAAGCAGGCTCCCCGCTGAGCAAGGAGCCTGATGCAAGACTCAATCCCAGGACCTTGGGATCATGACCTGAGCCGAAGGCAGATGTTTAACAGACTGAGCCACCCAGGTGTCCCTGCATCACAGTTCTTGAGGCCAGAGATCCAACATCAGAATGTTGGCAGGGTGGGTTCTTTCTGAGGGCTGTGAGGGCAAATCCCTTGCTTGTGCTCCCTTCTAGTTCTGGGATTCTCAGTTGTTCCTTCACTTGCAGACAGCCGTTTTCTCCCTCTGTCTTCTCCTGGTCTTCCTTCTGTGCATGTCTGTCTGCATTTCCAATTTCCCCTTTTTATGAGGACACAAGTCATATTGGATTAGAACCCACTCAAATTCTCTCATCTAACTCAGTTTTCTAAAAAGACCGTACTTCCAATTAAAGTCATAGTCATAGGTACTTGGGGTTAGGACTTCAATATCTTTTTTCAGGTGGGAAAGTCAGCTCATTTCAACATCTTTCAGGTATCTTCCAACACCAGGAGTGGATGATTCTTTCATGATTTCACCCACCTACCCAACCATGGATCCATTAATTCATTTATTCATTCGCTTATCCATCATCCTTCTATCTATTCATCCATCCATCTATCCACCCATTATCCATGTGTCCATTGTCCATCCACCCATCCATTCACCCATCCTTCTTTCCTTCCATCCATCCATCCACCTACTCATCCATCCATTTGTCTGTCTACTCATCTATCCATCCATCCATCCATCCATCCATCCATCCATAAACTCATTCATGCATCCATTTAACCCCTCTATCAATTTTAGGTTCATACTCTTTCTGTGTGTTGGGCACAGGGTAGACACCATGTTTCTGGGAGTTGTAGACCGACGGAGCCCTACCGTGGTAAACATCATCACATCCTTTATTTATTTAAGCCTCCACTTAGCTAGTGTCTAACTTGTAATTTTGTTTATGAGACTTTATCACGTCACAAATGAAAAAGTTTTCCTTAGTCCAACTGTACTTCCTTCACCCAGGAAAGGTCTGAGGAACTGGTTCAGTTCTCCCACAATTGCCCAGGATGTTGGTCAGCAACTTGGCCCCATCCTGGTACTTCTGTGAGAAGCAAGGCTGGGTTGGGTTGGGGTGAGTGGCTGGAGCAGGGGAAAACAGGATACTGGGATGGAGGATGAGAGCAACAGCTCTTGTTCAACTTTTATTTTGAGGACTCTTTTGTTTTTTTAGAGAATGTTATTCAGCAGAGGCACAATATTGCAATTATATGGCCATTAAGGACATTTCATTTTCTGTGTCTTGTGATGTCAGCATCATACCCAGGTCCATGCTCCATGCTATGGTCTGTGCTGGCCAGTCCTCGGAGAAGAGAAGGGAACAGACCTAAGTGTAACATAAACACACATGGACAAGGCTCCCTTCTCCCAGGTCAGGACATGTGCATCTCCATGTCCATGCATGCATCCTCCGAAGCCAACTCCCCCTCCATTCTAGAAGGTTCTGCAATGGACCCTGTGCCCATGCTCGTCTTTCAATCTCTACCAAAACAAATGCAATAATGAAGGGAATTTTTCACATGGTCCTATAGTATAAAAACCCCGCTGTCCCGTATGCCTCCCTCCTAGTGCAGTCCCCTCTGCTGGGGTGGGGAAATGCTTCTCTTATGTAATGTTAAGTAAACTTGGGCAGGTTTTTGCTCAGAGATGAATCTGATAGCTTAACCGCATTGCTCACGAATTTGAGCTGCACCTAGGCCTTTTCATGATTACATCTAGTGTGTTGGACAGATTTAGAAATTAAGGCAGCCAGAGCTAAGATAAGAGATTATCTCACCACGTATGTTCTGACACAGTTAAGTACAGAACGAGCTTGACATGAAAAGTAAGCGGGGGCTTAACCATTTCTAGAGCAAATTGTCATTGCCATGAACACTCCTTATCTTGAGTTGATGTGAGAATTAAGTGTCCCTTTTGGAAATAACACTAAAACTTTTTAAAAACGTCATGACCATAAAACAATCAAAATGAGTGTGAAGTCTTCACAGCAATTCTCAAAGAGAGGTGGAGTCCTGTTTCTCTCCTCTTGAGTCTGCACCTATCCATCACTTGTTTTGACCAAAAGGTGGTGGAAATGACAGGTCTGCCATCCAGAACTTTCCATCCTATCAAGTCTTCCAGTTGGTGAAGGTCCCACGCAAGCTGTTGGATGATAGCTGAGCTGCCAGGGTATGAATGGGCCATCTAGAACATTCCATCGTATCAAGTCTTCCAGTTGGTGAAGGTCCCATTCAAGCTGTTGGCTGATAGCTCAACTGCCAGGGGTATGACTGGACCATCTAGAACATTCCATCCTATCAAGTCTTCTAGTTGGTGAAGGTCCCACTCAAGCTGTTGGCTGATAGCTGAGCTGCCAGGGGTATGACTGGGCTATCTAGAACATTCCATCTTATCAAGTCTTCCAGTTGGTGAAGGTCCCACGCAAGCTGTTGGCTGATAGCTCAGCTGCCAGGGGTATGACTGGGCCATCTAGAACATTCCATCCTATCAAGTCTTGCAGTTGCCTAGAGCTCCAGCCACCACCAAGTTGAGCAGTTGAGTCCTGTCACCTCTCAGAATCAGGACACATAACAACAGCTCGGTTTTCATTTAGGCTATTACATTTTAGCATGATTCATTCCCTATAGATAACCAAAATAGATGAGCAAAATAACACCTACAGGCAGGGTGCGTAAAAACAAACACATGAAAGAAATAAGAGAACCCTTCTTCATAGAGAAGCAGTGAGGTTTTTAGCTATATTCAAACTAATGGCTTATAATCTCAGCCGTTTTGTTTTTTTTCCCCCTTGGTTGCTGACTCATCGCACATGTCTGGCATTGTGAAATACGAACAACACAATATCAGTTTGCGGTTTTGAGTGGAAATGATGAACAAAGGTGGTGGAAGGCGTGGTTACGTGTCATCTCCATGAGAGACAACGATAGCCTTCACAACTCACACGAAATGTGCTTCCACATCCAAGAGAGAATACAATGCTTGCTGCCCATTTTCTCCTGAATTCCCCTAATTATTTTCTTCCTAAGGGAAAGGGCAGGACCAGTGAATATCAGAGATTCCGTGGCAGTTTATCAAGATGGTCCAACTCTAGTAATAACGCTTTTTCTGCCTGTCAGCCTTCTCGGAGCCGTGATTTTCAGTGTGTGTAGCAGTAAGATATGGCGGGGACTATCTCATGGTTTACGAGGAAGTATGGGAGAACATCATATATTCCACGTTTCTACTCATGCTTCTTTGGTGCACCCAAAGGACAAACACTGTTTTTCATGTCAGACCCATTAGCTGTGATAATCCATTTTTGGGAACTACACTTTCTCTTTCCATAAAGTTCTTTTTTTTTTTTTTTTTTAAGATTTTATTTATTTATTGACAGAGAGAGAGAGAGAGAGGTCACAAGTAGGCAGACAGAGAGAGATGGGGAAGGAGGCGCCCTGATGAGCAAAGAGCCTGATGCGGGGCTCGATCCCAGGACCCTGAGATCATGACCTGAGCCAAAGGCAGCGGCTTAACTCACTGAGCCACCCAGGTGTCCCTCCATAAAACTTTAATCTAACCAAATCACCATTCCCTAGTCAGAAGAGCCAATGCCACACTTGGCCATCTTCTCAAATTGGCCTGCCCCGCCATTTCTTTTTGAGGTGTACATTGGCATTTTTCCCTTTTTGTATGTAAACATACTGAAATGAAGTTTCCAGAGGGTGAGACCCCCTTGGAAAAGAGCTAGAAAGTCCAGCTTCCCTAGGGCAGCAGGGAGGTTGGGTGATGGAGGGGAGTTAAGAGATGACACTTGCCCTCCAGGGGGGCACATGTCTGGGAAGATTTGGGTGTCACGATATGGCAGGGATCCTATTAGTATCAGGTGGGTGGAGACTAGAGATTCTACTCAACACCTTACATTGCAGATTATTTATCTATCAATCTATGATCATCATCATCGTCTATGTATCAATCATCTATGTATGCATGCTTGTATGTATCTATCCATCTATCATCCATTATCTTTATCCATCCATCCATCCATCCATCCATCCTTTGATTGGTCCATCTATCATCTATTCACCTATCATCATCTATGTATCCATTATCTATGTATGTATGTTTGTGTGTATCTATTGATCTATCATCCATCATCTCCATCCATCCATCTATCCATCCATCCATCCATCCAACAGTCCATCTGTCCATCTTTTCTATCTACCTACCTGTCTATCAATCAATCATCTATCATGTATCTATCTGTCCATCTAACTATCACCTATCAGCTCTCACACTAGGGTATCCACATCCTAATCCCTGTGTGGTAAACAGAACAACGTTCCCCAAAGATGTCCACATCCAAATCCCGGGAATCTAGGCATCTGAAACCTTACAAGTCGAAAGTGCTTTTGCAGATGTGATTAGGAATCTGGAGATGCCGAGGACCCATGTGGATTACCTAGGTGGGCACAGGGCCCTCATTTAGAGGAGGGAGGCAGAAGGTTCAATGTCAGTGAAGGAACTGTGACCATGGATGCAGAGGTTGGAGGGATGTAGGTCTAGGAGTCAAAGAATGCAGGCAGCTTTGCGCAGCTGGGAAGACAAGAAGCCTGATTCTCCTCTAGAAATCCCAGCAGGAATGTCGGGCTGCCATCACCATGATGTTTGGTCAGTGAGACCCATTTGGATGTCTGGTCTTCAGGATGCTTAGGGTGAAAGAGTTGCTGGTCAAGGGCCAGGAAGTCCTGAGTCAGCCTGCACTTAAGTGATTGGAAGCCACTCAGCTCATGCTCAGCTTCCCAGAAACACAGTTTTCACTCTAAAATGAAGATATTCCTGTCTTTTTGGTGGTGGTGTTGGATTTCTTCTTTTTGCTTATATCCTTTTGCTTACAGATTCTGTGTCTGTGAAAGTGCTTTGTAGCTATGGACTGTTTTTACCAGAACAGTAATCACTGGTAGTATTACTTAAAATTTTTTTGAATTTAAAAAATTTATAATTTAAATTAAAAGAATTAGGAAAAAATTTTTTCTAAGTAATCTCTACCATGACACATGGGGCTTGAACTCATGCCCCCAAGACATGCTTCATGGACTGAGCCAGCCAGGCATTCTCTGATTTTTTTTTTCTTTTTTCATTGACAGCCCTGGGCACCCACTCCCAGGAGTGTATTTGAAGACAGAAGCGGTGGACACAGGTGGTCAGTCCTAGCTCTGTGGTCTTGAGGAACACGCACCAACCGGTGTCCTCATTAACGTCCAGCCAACGATGATTCTTCCTTTGAATTCTGGAAGTCCCCCAATGTGAACCTCATGCATGCCATCCCAGCTTGATGGACCCAAGATGGAAAGGGTGTCCAATGCCTTCACCGCCAGATGACCCACCACGCCCGCCATCCACAGAGCGCCTGCAGGACCTCACTCTCCCCACAAGCCTCCCCATCAGCCACAACGCTTTCCAGCCCAGCTCCTCATGGGCGGCGCGTAGGCAAGAGTGATCTTGCATTTTTGTTGTGGTTATTTTTTTTTTTCTCTTTTAAACAAGAGTCATCATTTTAAGTAAAGATTGACTCTGTTTCCCGTTGTCATTTCCTTGTTTCTCTTCCAGTCTTTAAGAACAGGATAATCTCTGTACATTAACCATGAAGGCACAGACCTTCTGCTCACTCTTTCATGTCTCTCTGCAAGTATGAGGACCATGTTTCTGCCCTGGGCATTGGCAGCGCTCTTCTTCCTGGCCGACGTGACAGTTTCGGAAGACTCAGCACTGGGTAAGCCATGCTTGTTGTGTGGCCATGTGGCCACTTGTGTGAATAAAATGTCCTTTATTTTAACCAACCTTCCCTCCTTCCCTCCCATCTTTCAGTGTTTCTCTTTTGCAACTGTCGTATTTTTCGTTTCCCTTTGCTTGTTTTTTTGTAACAGTAACAAGGAGCCTGCACATTCCCAAGTCTCCACAGACCTGCTCACCTGTTTGCAGAGGGCTCATGACAGACCGAGTTGGAATGCATTCAGTTCGAATGCACGAAATAAATAAATAAGTAAATGAAAGAGTCCGATGTCTGCTGCACTGAGATTCTGGGTGGCTTCCCTGTTGTTTCTTCCAAGAGCTCAAAGGCATTTTGGTTAAGTGACTATAGACCTGTCAGGGATGAACTCGTGTAACCCCCGGGAAAGGTGAGGGGTCTCTGAGCCTGCCATGGGCTTTGGAGCCGTCCATCTGTGGGGTCATCCTTGAAGCCCATGGCCGTGTCTCCTGAAGGGATCCCAGCTCACACCTTGTTGTGTGTTCTCGGGGCCTGTTCCTGGGCTTTTTTCTGGAACATGATCGTCAGGCTGTGTGCTCCTCGGATATGCTTTGCTAACATGGGCCCCTGGGAGAAGGCAGGTGGGAGAGATCCAGCTATGGTGGGGACGCTGGGGCAGGTGTTGTGCCTGAGGAGGTCTGATTGGATTTTCTAACATGGGGGTGGCTCAGACGGGAGCCAGGAAGGGAAGTTTAGAGACTTTTAGTCTGTGAAGTGTCCCCTTCACTTGCAGAGGACCCTGCAAACCACCCATGGAGGTTTACAAGTCCCCCTGAGCCCCGTTTGCTGTGGTCTCATAATGGTACCTTGGGGTTCCAGCGGACACAGCAAGGAGTCCCAAGGGGCCTGTGTGGGGGTCTCCCAAGGCTGGGGTGCACGGGGTCTAACCTAATTCCTAAACTGTGCGACACCCTTTGGTTCCTTGTCACATTCTCAGATCTGACCTGCCACGTGCCCCCCACCGAGGCAGACCCATGACGCACTGCACCCACATTTTACCTCCCATGAACCCGAAAAGGCTCACAGGTGGTTTCTGACACCTCTGTCTCCCTCACTGACACTCTGGTCTGAGTTAAATGCAGAAAAGCACAGTTCAGACCAGTTCTGTGTTCTGACCTGTGAGCAGGTGCGTGTGGGGACCCAGAGGTGCCCAACACACTCAGACCCTTTCTGTAACTTATTTTATTTATATTTTATTTATTTGTATTCATTTATATTCAATCAGCCAGGGTATAGCTTTCTAGTAACTTGTTAGAAAACACTTTGTGAACGATGTTTGGGGTTTGCTTCCTTTTCTTTCAAAGGAGTTGGCTTTTGCCCCTGAGACGTTATAGGCATAAAAGCCTCGAAAACTAAGTAGTGGGAACTGGGGTCCCACAGGGGCACAGCCTTAGGAAAGCTCCTCCTACTTCTCCTGTGCACCCAGAGGCCGCTGAGGAATGCACCGGGATACATGGTCCCCCGGGTCACAGCGGCCAATGGCAGGAGTCAGGATCCCATAGACGTGGAAGGAGGCTGCTCTGACCGGATGTACAGACTCATGGGGGGTTTCAGGTCGCATTTCTGTCAGGGGCAGTTTTAGCTTTCCTGTGGATGACGCACCTTCAGCCAGAAGGAACCCATGAGCTCACAGACCTCACGTGCAGATTTAGGAAGGGCGCGGGGTCTCCAATTACGATCAGATGCTCCCTCACACAAAGCAGAGACTAGAGACTTGGGCGTGGGTTAGGATGGGAGGGGAGGAGAGGGAGAGTCCATGCAGGTGCTTCCCCACATGCAGTAGAGACCTGACACTCAGGTGTGTGTTAGGGCAGGAGGCAAGAAACGGAGTGGAAGTTGATGCTTATCTGAGGATTTCTGATGTTCTGATGGTCTCCTGTGGGACATGTCTGGGGTTGTGGTTGTCGGGACCGTGCCGTGTGAGTAGATAAGGAACCACCTTGCAGGTAGGCAACATCGAGGGGACCGCCCACGAGGGACGCCATTGTGGGCCACCAATATGCCGGTGATGGCAGCGCTATAGAAGGTCTCCCTGGGCACCTGCCTCCCTCAGAGTCGGGATGGACGCAGACCGGGCACCACGCTGCCTCTGCACCCAGGAGCTGGGAGGACGTTGGCTTTCCTACCCACCTGCCATGTTGCTAATGCTGCATAAGGCTTGCAGGGAGTCCCAAGGCCAGTCTTCCGTGCACACAAACGGCCTGAGACATATTGGGAACCGCCACTAACACACGTCTCCCTGCCTTTTCACACCAAGCCTGGTGTATCTTAGGACCGTAGATGCTAACGATTACTGTCCCTATATCCTTGTGTGTGTGATACGGCCTCCCGTTGTGGGTTCAGCTGGGACTCCCCTCCAGTGTTCACGTCCAAACCCCTGGAACCTCCCTGTGGACCTTACTTGGAAATAGGGTCTTGGTCTATGTACGGGCAGACAGCCATTAGCAGCGTCCCCTGTCCTGGTGGGAGAGATCTATAATCAGGGCTCCGTGTGTGCATAATGAAGACGTGGGTGCCCGAGTGCCCGGCGTGGACAACCAGAGGAACAAGGGGAGACCTGGCGGGGTCGTGTGGACCACAAGGACGTTTCCGACCGGTATGAGATGGATTCTGGAGCGTGTCCAGGTGGGGATGGGCCTGGAGGGGGACACCCCGGTGTAGCTGCCTTTGCATTTGCGTGTTGGCTGCTGAGTAAATAAAGAAGGAAGGAGGGAGAAAGAGAGGCAAAGAGAGTCCAACACGTAGCATTAATAACGCTCACCTTACCAGAATGATTGCACTTTAATAGGATGTCACTCTGGTGTCACGGGGACCTGGTCAGCGTCAGCCAGGGCTCGGCAATGGTGTGGTTTCGGCCAACCTCCTTCCTGCAGACAAGCCCCGGGTAGGGGCAGATGTGGGGCTTCCCATCCCATCAAGGACCTGCCTGTATATGGGGATGACACTTTGCCGCCTCTTGAGTCCTGTGTCCTCGCAGTTAGGACAGATAAGAATGGTTCAGACTTTCCCACCTGACTAGTGTCCTGGGTCCCCTGTCATCTTCGTGCTTGTCTTTGTGTTTGCTACCCTGAGGCATGCAGGCCCCAGGAAAATGGATCGTGATTGAGGGGTCTTCTTTGCTGTCCTCCCTCCCACGCCACCTGCAGCGTTGGTCAGACCTCCCGTACTAACCCCAGAAATACCCAACCCTATTTGGGGGCAGAGTCCCTTGGGAACCACCAAACTCCTTGAAGCAAATTCATGGGGTTCATGAATCATCTTTTCTGTAACTCTCTGTGTGCACTTACCTGACACCCGGGAAGGAAATTGTTGGCGTTTCAATGATGCACCTGCAGGAGGTGGTCCCAGTTTGCAAAGGCGTCGGGCTCCCGATTTCCCCCGCAGCTCTGGGAGGGTGATGGAATCAAAGGCACATCTGCAGAAGATCTGCTGGGTCCTTGACATGGGGGAGCTGTTGGGGCAGGTTCCCATCGCAAGACCTTTGTGGGGGGAACCCTGCTCATCGGTGTTGGTGGAAAAGGTCTCCGTCGAGGGAGAAGTCCACAGGAGCTGGGGCGGGGCAAGAAGGGGAAACAGGACATGGTTTTTTGTTGTTGTTTGTTGTAAGCAGCTCTATTGGGATCTAATTTGTCCATTTGAAGATCACCATTCAATGTGTTTTAGGAGATTCAAAGACACACGCGACGAGTTTTAGAACATTTCCATCATCCCAAATGGAAACTCTCGACCCATGAACCCATCCCTCCCCCTTCCTGATCCTGTCCCCAGCCCCTTGACAACCGCTAACCTGCTTTTCGTGTCCGTAGATTTCCCTCTTCCTGACATCCCATATTCATGGTTCATACTTCAACCGCGTTGTAGGACAAGTGGGTCCTTTATTCCTTCTTATGGCTGAATGATATGCCGTCCTACCCATGGACCACAGTGACTTTGTCCAAAGACACGACTTTGAGAATTTGGCCCGGGGGAGCCTGGGAGGCTCAGCCGGTTGACCATCCCACTCTCAGTAATGGCTCAGGCCATGATCTCAGGGTCTTGAGACCCAGTCCCAGGTCGGTCACTGAGTCTTCTTCAAGATTCTCTCTCCCTCTCCTCCTCCTCTGCATGTGCTCATGTTTTCCCTCTTCAAAATAAAGAAACAAATCTTAAAAAAGAAGAAGAAGAAGAAGAAGAAAAAGAAACAACTTTGCCCAGATAGCCCCAGACTAGAACACCTACCTGCCTGATCGGCATCAAAACAAAGCAGCGAAATTCATTGCAGCCATTCATGGGGGCAGAAGCTCCTAAGTCTGGAGCATGAGCAATGACTTAGGAAATATCATGAAATTATGGGGTCAGATACAATTGTTTGCAAAATTAAGTTGCTTATTATTTTTTAAAAAAATGATGGTAGATACAATTTTTTTTTACAAAACGGAGTTGCTTATTCTTTCTAAAAAAATCATCGTAAACTACATATAGAATGTTCCTTCTTAATCTTTCTTAAGTATACAGGTCAGTGACATTAAGTACATTTGTTGTCCAACCATCCCTCCCACCCATTTCTAGAACTTTCTCATCTTCCCAAACTGGAACTCTATCCCCCTGAAACTCTGACTCTCATGATCTTCTTATCCTCTGGCTCCATCATCTAGTGCGTGTGGGGCTCTCCACAAAAGTATAAATTTTCGATACAAGTGAACTATTGATGAAGTCTGCCAATCAGTGTCCCAAGGATCTTTCTTTGCCTCCTTCTTTCTCTGTATAGACAGATTCTATCACTGGGGCTGCCTGCATTATAGGTCCTCAGGTAAATTTGCAGTTTTGTGCCTTTGTCTCTCGACATGTCCAAATCAATTCATCATATGTAGTAAAATCAACATGTACTTTCTGAGCAACAATTACAGGGAAAAAAAGCACAGTTTTGGTGTCTCCACGTTCTTTTTTGTTGAGGAGCTGACATTCAAAGATGGGGACCCTGGGATCGCAAGAGTAAGATGGCATCGCTCAGCGGAAACAGTGCCACCAGGATTGCTAATAACCGATAGACCCATGGAGACCCATGGCCCAGGAGCGTGGCTAGTTCCTGGAGAGTGGGGGGCGCTCCTGACCCTGTTGGGGAAATTTCGCAAGAAACAAAATTGCTTGGCAACCTAGAAGCCTCATCCACAAACGTGGAAGAGAGAGAAAAACCACTTTATTATTAAATAAGCATTTAACCAGAAGGCAATACACACCACACACAATGCGCTGAAAAGATCTACAAAGACAAGAGTTCTGCAAACACAGAAACCCTTTTTTTAGAGTTGGTGGGCACCACGCATGACACACATACTCTGGGAATAAACAATAGCTGGTTCTCAAGTGCGAGACCCCCTCAGCACCGTTTGTCCCACAAAGTTCTCCCTAATTTCACCTGGTAATTGGAATGACCATCTGTGTTACGTCGTTGGTTTTATCCAATGGAAGAGTAAACTCCTATCTCTACAACAAGATGTTGTTTTATAACTTGGAGCCAGACTTAACCCTCACACAGAAATGGAAATTACATTCCTTGGTATTTGCATTTCCAAGAGTTATTTTCCAGGTCTCTGAGAAAGATAATCCTGGGCCCTAAATCTGGGGGAAAGCTTACGAACTTATAAAAGGATTTGCATGTATGTCAAAGAGATGGAGAAAGATCTCACAAGTCTCCTAAAGTTCTCCAAGAAAAGGAAGGGAAGCATGTCTTCCTTTTTATTTAATTAATTGATTAATTAATTTTAGAGAGCGAGAGAGCATGAGCTAGAGGGGTAGGGGGGAGGGAGAGAGATTCTCAAGCAGAGTCCATTCTGAGTGTGGAGCTTGACCTGGGGATCCATCTCAGGACCTTGAGATAACGACCTGAGCCAAAGGCAAATGCTTGACCTACTGAGCCACCCAGTTGCCCCAAATGTTTTATTTTTAAACTCGATTTGCCTTACACGGTATAGGGCAGGGCAGGGGTGAGGACCCAATGTGGAAGCAGAAGTTCCCTTTCTGTTTAGCAAACCAAACCCAAGCCCTTATAGATGGCTTGCTAATCTCAGACTGCTTTCATGCCCGACTGAACAGTCTGCTTCAAGAGCACCATTTTGTAGGATGAAAGCATTTTGTAGGATCAGCAGAATGTCTTCCACACTTTCCTTCTCCTTCTCAGAGAAGTCTTGCCCACACCCCAGTGGTGAGAACCCCAATCATGTCCCCCATCTAGCCTCCAAGGGAATGTCAAAATCGATTCTGGACAGTTAGCAAAGAAGCAACAGACACACGATGACTTCCTTTCCTTTCCCTTTTTCAAGTCTGACCAAGCTGCCAGCTCTCCTGGCAACTGACTCACCATATGGGGGAGGTAACGAACCACAAGAACATTTCTCCTTTCCTGCAGATGCCCTGGAGTGTCTCGTCTATCCATGAGACATCTTCCACAGACAGAGGTCCAAGGGTCTGTTGTAATGTTTGCCGAGGACTGAGCTGTACACTTCCCTCCCTTTCAGAGCCTTCGAAGGTGTTTGCCGTAAGACATGGGCACTAGTTCTTCTTCTGAAGGTCAGGGATTTCCAGAAGCTAGGAGGTCCTTCCCAACATCTCTTCTATTTCTGGAACCAGTGGATCAAGTTTGAGATCATCTATTGTGTGATCAGTTGCGTCAGGAACAATGGCCAGCACAAAACAGAAGTATTCTGTACACCTCCGGCATGAGAAGTCTTCCTTAAAAACTCAAAGAATACTTATATCCTTCCTTCTACCTTTGATTTTCAGAAGTCAGGATAGATCCAGAGTCCCATAATGTTGTGTGTGTGGTTTTTTATTTTTATTTTTTAAGATTTTATTTATTTATTTAAGAGAGAGAGTGAGGAGAGGAGCAGAGGGAGAGGGAGAAGCAGGCTCCACACTGAGTACGGAGCCCGACAGAGGGCTCAATCTCATGGCCCCAAGATCACAACCCAAAGCTGGATGGTCAATCGACTGAGTCAACCAGGCATCCCATCCCCTGGGATAAAAATCCCAGAGTCCCGTGATGGGATTTTTCACAGAGTTCAACTTCTGTATTTGTTGCCAATTCAGCACATCTTTCCTGAACGTTTTTCTATGTGTTGAGCACAGGGCTGGGTGCCGTGGGTGACATAGCGGGTGTCAACCAGATTGGAAAAAGAAGAGCATACATAACATAGCTGAGAACAGCACAGAGAGGACCCACTGGGGTCTCAATGAATGGCGGTCAGATTGCCAAAATGTAGGAAACCAAGAGACAAAATATGCAGATGGACAATGGCCAAATAGTCTAGGAAAACAGAGCTCTGATTCACAACCTGTGGCAGCCTGCCCGGGAAACCAGCCCCTCGAGTTAATATCTGACAACTTCCCTAATTTTCATCCCAGCTTCCAACTCTGAACCAAACACAAAAAACCCAGTTATGCTCGTCTAACCAATCCCACCAGACACTCTGCTTCTAGTGAGCCATCTGCAGCCTCCTCTGTGCCAACAGCCTCCATCAGGATAGACTTGAGCATCCGTGCCCCACCTCCACCCCTGCCCGGCTATGAGGCTCTCACACTCCTCTGTCTGCCTTTGAGTCTCTGCCAAATGCAAGGGACGGTGCTCGACTCTCTGGTACTGAAAGCTTTGAAAAAAATGTCTTCTGCTTGTTCTCATTTGGGTGGGCTTTGTTCATTTCCACAGTATGGATAGCCATTGGCCAGTTGAATAAGAATATTGGTTGGAGGTCTTGAGAAACATGTAAGGGAAATACAAGATTGGATTTGGATTGCCGAGAGGCCATGATGAGAGAGCATGGTTAACTCCAGACCACAAAGTGAAATGTGGCCCCCTGAATGTTCAGCTGGCCAAACCATCCAGCCCAGAGACCTCACAGGGGGGTTGAGCAAACAGAGCTAGGGCAGGGGCCTGTATTTGCCTCCTGCTTGATGGGTGGCAGAGCTGAACCCAGCACTGAATGTGGAGTATGAGTTCCTGACCTAGGGGGTTCCAGACCCTCCTTCTTGGCATTTGTGGACATGTATCTGTTCACCTTCCTCTCACGCACAACCTGCTGGGTATTAGAAATGTGTCTATTGATCCACTCACCCATCCATCCATCCATCCATCCATCCATTATCCATCTACCTACCTACTTATCTATCATCAAACTTTTATCTATTTATCTAGCCTATCGATCCATCTATCTTTCCATCCATCCACCCCTATTTTTTTCTTTCTATCTATCTATCTATCTATCTATCTATCATCTATCTATCCATCACATCTATCGATCCATCCATCCATGTCTATCTATCCATCCACCCATCCATATCTATCTATATATCCATATATCCATCCATCCATCCATCCATCCACCCTTTCATTATCTATCTTCTTACCTACCTATCCATCCATCATCTTTTATCTATCTATCTACCTATCATCTATCTACCTGTCCTAATATTTCCCCTTCTAACTCAACACCACTGAGTTCATTCTAGCCTTCCATATTCCCAAAATTGTCACTCCCTTCTCCAACGGTTGGAAACTTGCCCCTTGCTACTCGCAGTATCACAGCATGTTTGCTCAATCCTAGAATAAACCCATTCACGACTTTCACAATGACTAACATCCGTGAAAATCAAGAGTACCCAAGACTTTCACTTGAAAAGCCAAGATCAAAGGACTCATTTGTTTGTGAGCTTTTTCTCAAGTTGTCATGTTTGGTGTTCTCCGTGAGACAGTGAGTTGGGTGGCTGGGGGACAGTGTCTAATGCCCCCCCTGCGTGCCCCCAAAAGACGATGTCATCAGACACGCAGCTGATACTCAATTGCTGCCCAGCATACTAATTAATGGTCATTGTCTCTTGCAAACACAAGAAGAAAAGCAGCTGTAATCTTGCTGCTGGCTTCTGCCTCTGTCCTGAGCAACCTTTATATATCCTGAGGCTCTCCATGACATAATTAATGCCTGGCTTCTTTGTGAAAACCTTGATTTTCTCTGTCCCTTTAAAGCATTCTTTCATTCGTACAATAGAAGTGCTGATGTCCTTTGACCAATTTCCAGCTTTGCCTCAAAATTTCAGCATGGCCTCAAAAGATCCTCTGTTTGTCTCTTTTTTGCCCAGGAGGAGCACTGCAGCTTCAGATTATCAACTTTAATTTTGAAGCTGTGCAGGTTACATGGAATGCAAGCAAGGACTCTGGGACAAATTTGACTTTCCTCTACAAGTAAGTGCCCTCAGGAAGGGAACATCATGCCCTGTGTGCACATATGTCTTCCTCTGAGACCCCAGCAGCTGGGAGGGCCAGGTCATGAAGGTGTGAGGGATCAGAATGTTCAAGTGTGAACATGTCTGTTCTGTTTAGGCTCAAGCCCTCACCAACAACTGCAACCGCAGATCCCCAAACCTCTTAACCAAGTGATGACTGAGTCACACTCAAAACTACCTAGATTCTTACCAGGACATGCATAGGGAGTTTGTCCATCCAGGACCATTTTCAATGTCTCAACAGATACCTTCAACGGGGGACCTGCTCTCTTGAAACATGCTATGCGGCCACGGCAAACTTTAACCTTCTAACACTTTCACACCAGCTTACCAGCCACCACCTTCCAAAAACGTGTTTCCCTCTCATGGGCTTTTTTGTCTTACACGCTCAAAGACATGAGTATAAATGTGGGAGGAAAGGATTCTCTAAATAATTTCGTCCTTATTCTGTGAATGGGAGATGTATGATTTGTGATTGATTCTTTGCCGTTTCTTAGCTTATGAGACAACCGGGCAAGTGTACACGAGAGGGACAGTTTAAGGTGAATTGACAGGGAAAACAAGCTTAAAAAAAAAGTGCTAGATTTCCTAGGTCATCACACAGGTAAGTCACTTGGTCATCAATTTCTTCGTTATGGAGGACAAAATTCTTCATCGAGTCATTGCTAGGATTTGAGGACTTAAAGACAGAGCCTGAACTGGTCTTAACTGGGAACGGTGTTTTTTTCTTTGTATTGTACGAAGCCCCAGGGAGATCTCTAATCTTGGTACCTCCTTATTAAAGTGCCTGCTCAAATCAGGGGCATGGTGACTCTGCAAGTCACACCGTATTCGTTATTAGTTTTCAGGGGTGGCCGTAACAAAGTACCACAAACTGAGAAGGTTAGAACAACAGAAATTCATCCTCTCTCAGTTCTGGACACCAGAAGTCCTTAAGTTCCACGTAGGGCAGGGCCACTGAAATCCAGGTGGGGCAGAGCTGTGCTCCTTCCAGAGGGTCCCAGGAGGGTCCTTCCTGTCTCTTCCAGCTTCTGGGCTCTAGGCATCCCTGGACTTGTGGCCACGTCCCTACCATCTCTGCCTCTAACTTCATGTGGCTTCTTCTCTGAGACTGTGTCTCATCTTGTGTCTCTTATAGGGATGGTGTCATTGGATTTAGGACCCACTTTAATGCAAGATGATCATATCTTGATATCTTTCTTTTAATCACATCCATGAATACTTTATTTCCAAATAAGCTCCCATTTACAGAATCCAGGGATTAAAACATGAACATGCCTTTTGCAAAGCCACCATTCAACCCACTGAAGGGGATATTCAAGAAGGTTAACCTTTTGAGAGAGTGGATGATTTCTGTTTGGAAGTTCTTGCTGTACTTGTAAGAAAGGGTCCTTGGAGCTAGTGAAGGGGGTCCCCAATCTGAGTCTGTGGCAGAGATGTGGAGCAAAGAAGAGGCCCATAGATGTGTGAAGATATTATTTTCCAAGACCCTCTATGGCTGAGTGGGTCCCTTTTTTAACCACAGGTTAAGCAGTGATGAGACCAGTAGCCAATGCTCCAACTATATCCTTCAACAAAGTCGCACTGCCGGATGCCTCCTGGAGGCAAAAAAAGATGAAATTCTGTGCTTTTCCATCTGGAATGCAACACATCTCCTTCTCACCAAGTGCCAATGGATCAGTGCTTACTGTAAGTGCCAAAAACGAACTCATTGCCAAGCGCTCCTTTCCTACTCCGACTTAGAAGAGACTGGCCTTCTAGAAAATCCATCTTGATACACACATTGGGCAAAGATGTGGCATGATACTCTGCCCTCCAACAGAGAGAGAGAGAGAGAGAAGGACATCTTTCCCTCCATACCACCCCATTGGTTTTTCTAAGGAGTGTTCAGGGTTGGCTGTCTATCTGGGGTTACAAAACAGTGTCAAATAAAATGACTACAAACCAGATGGTTTGAAACAACATAAATTAATCATCTCCCAGCTCTGGAGACTACAGTCGGAGATCCAGGCAGGGCAGGGCTGCTGAGATCCAGGAGGGGCAAGGCTGTGTTGCTTTCAGAGGTTAGGGGAGGGTCCTTTCTGCCTCTTTCAGCTTCTGGGGCTCTAGGCATCCCTGGGCTTGTGGCCACGTCCCTCCTAGCTCTGCCTCCATCTTCATGTGGCTTCTCCCCTGTGTCTGTGTCTCTCCTCTTCTGTCTAAGGACACTTGCTCTTGGATTTAGGGCAACCCTAATCCAGGATGACCTCATTCTATCTTGATGATATCTGCGCAGATCTTATATCCTAATAAAGTCGCTTTCACAGTACCAGAGGTTAGGACTTGAACATACTTGCTGGTGGACACCATTTAACTCACACAAGCATTCATTTTCTAGAAAGGAGTCCCATATGACATTGTCTGTCCTCATTTTAGTTTGCTGGGGCTACTGCAACAAATTACTACAAAATGGGTGGCTTAAAACAAGAGAAATTGGTCCTCCCACAGTTAAGAAGACCCCAGGCATCTGAAATCAAGGTGTGGCCAGCGCTGGTTTCTTCTGGAGGCTCTGGGAGATGATCGGGTCCATGCTTCTCTCTTTGTTTCTGTGGCTGCTGGCAACTCTTGGTGTTCCTTAGCTTGTAGGGTCATTAGCCCCATTTATACCTCTATCTTCATATACCTTTTCCCGCTGTGTGCCTCTGGTTCCTCTTATGAGGACACCAGTTAAATAGGATCAGAACACACCCTACTCCAATAAAACCCACCTTTTCATTAATAATTATACCTAAATTTATCCCAAATGCAGTTCTATTCTGAGATATAGGGGCTAGGACTTCAACATACATTTTCTTTAGAGGGACACTATTCATCCCGTAAAACATACGTAGGAGTTTTTCACACAACCTCAAAGAGTTCCTCTTACAACATACATACAGGTCCTTGGAGCTCTGGCTAAAACCGATGCCATAGATGTAATAAGGACAAGTGACCCCCCAACGCCAATCTTATAAAGTATTAAGGGAAGGATTCATGTAGGAAGAAGAACACGAGTCTAATAAACTTTCCACCATAATTTTAGAGATGTGGGATCTTTGTAGAGGTGGTGATCATTTTGTCGTCTCTATGTCTTAGTGAAACCCAGCTCCCCGAAAGACTTGAACTTCCAGTGGCATCAGGAAGCCATCACAGTGACCTGTTCTGATCTCCCCTACAAGCGTCTCCTCTATGAAATCCAGTACAAGAGCATGTTCGACACTGAGTGGCAGGTGAGTGGGGTGGCATCTTCTTCTCAGGGCACGTGTGAGTAAGAATCCCCAAGTGGTAACTGAGAGAAACATGGAGAGACACAGAGACAGATGTTGACATTTATTTTAAGGAATTGCTTATGAGATTATAAGGACAGGCAAGTCTCCGGCCAGCAGGCTGGAAACCCAGAGAGGTTTTCATTAGGGTCTTGAGACTTCTCGAGGAAACTCCAGTCTGTCCTCTCAAGGCCTTCAACGGGGTGAAAGTAAGGCTCGCTGACATTATAGAGTAACCTACATTTGTCTGATTAAAAACATTAATCATTTCTAGAAAACACCTTTACTGGAATATGTAGGCTGACGCCTAATTAACTGGGCTCCAAACCTGGCCAAGGTAACAAATGAAACTCACCATCATCACACATTGCACCATCCAGCCCTCTTTGTATGCTTTTTGAATGCATGAGAACCCTTTCTGGTTCTGTGTATATGGGCATAATCTATGGAACACATTAAAATTATGGGAATATCAAAGACCCAGGGGCTCACGATTGTCTTCCAACAATGAAATGACCACTGTATAAACAAGGGATTAAATTCCTTGCAATAGCAGACCTGGAACTAATGGGCAAATTCTGCAGAGAGCAGATGGAATCACCCAAATCATGTACAGTGAGATGCCCATTCCTGGAGGTGCCCAAAGTCTGAAGTTGGCTTGAAGGGGGTCTCCTCGAGATAAGGGTCTAACATGACAAGAGTCGTTAAGCGACCTGGGCTATGAGCTCCCTGCCAATCTCAGAATTCAGGGATTCCACAAGTCTGCAAGTACACTTGTGTCCATAGAGCTCTGTAGACTTGGATAATGGGGTCAACCAGAAGGACCATATCTCATAGCAGCATCCAGGAAGTAAAAGGTACGTGAGTGTAACTGAACATCTCAGCCCAGGACAGTCCATACCTGCCATGTTTACAGGTGTTGGGAGGGATTTTCTTCAACATTCATTCAAGATATACTTATTGAGTATCTACTATGCCCCAAGCACTGAGGACATAATAGCACCTAGCGAGGGCAACTTGGGGATGGAAATGCTAACACATGAAAAGCATTGAGTAAACTCACTGTTACTATGGGTACTCTTACCACTAGGTGCACACTTACTCATGTGTCACTCACTCACTACTCTTGCTCATTATTATTATGTTCACGGGTGTCCGGACCAGGCACATATGTGGAGACGACAAGGGGAGCTGTCAACAGACCGGAATCTCTACTCTCATAAAGTGAACATTCTGTAGGAGGAGGCAAACCCTAAGGGGACGCATTGCCCATGCGACACACTCCAAAATCTGGAAACGGTACAATAAAATGCAGTGATGAGGATAAAAATGAGAATACCATTGTAAGGCAGTTAAAACAGGAGGGGACCTATCAGAAAAGAGAAAAAAAGGGACCTATTGCTGGCCTCGTAGAATGCAATCACTGAGATGAGAGTTGATGAAACTCATCAAAGAAATACAGATTAAAGCAATAGGTGGGTAATGGATTTCACCTAAAGACTATGCTAATAATAAAATGTGATCCTGGGCAAGGATGTGGACAATTAACAGACTTTAAGAACTTCTCCTGGTTCTGATCTGTTGAGTCCCTTCTTAGAAATGAGTCCTAGGGAAAGGATTGAAAATGTGCATGAGGTTTTATACACAGAGACATCTATTGAAGAATTATCTAAGATAATTACAAAGCATTGGCGGCCTCCTCTATGCCATTCACTAGGAAGATAGTCAAATTACGATACATCAGGATGACCAAATAAGTAAGAGCCGCCAGTTATATCATGGAGCTAGAATGAAGGAGGTTTTAATGGTTTTTTGTTGTTGTTGTGTGTTTGTATGTGTGTATGTTTCCTAAAGTTTCCAAAGTAAACATGAGTAACTTTTGTATTCTTTCCAAAAAGTTACTTTTTTTGGAAGGAGTAAGTTTTCATCAAGTAATTCTTTTTTTTTTTTTTTTTTTAAGATTTTATTCATTTATTTGACAGGCAGAGATTACAAGTAGGCAGAGAGGCAGGCAGAGAGAGAGAGAGAGAGAGGAGGAAGCAGGGTCGCCAATGAGCAGAGAGCCCGATGCGGGACTCGATCCCAGGACCCTGGGATCATGACCTGAGCCGAAGGCAGAGGCTTTCACCCAATGAGCCACCCAGGTGCCCCTCACCAAGTAATTCTTAAAAGCATATGTAGTCGTGTCTGTTACAAGGGATTGTTTCTTCTTGGAGGAGCGTCTAGAAATTGTTGCTGCATTTGTTTTTGCTGTTGTTTTTGCTAGGCAGATACAGAAAGTACAGTAAGAGTGGGAATACTGAAGAGTAGGAATCTTACGTGACTCCCTAGTACAAGGTTAAAGACTTTAGGTCAAGTCATCGATCACTGTGTTTGCTTTTTCTCTTCAGTCCAAGGAGGGAGAAACCTGCAATGTTACGACAGATGGCTTGGATGCTGAGAAATGTTATTTCTTCCGGGCCAGAGTGAAAACGATAGAGTCCAGCTATGGCCCTGACACATACCCAAGTGACTGGTCAGAGGTGACACACCAGCAGAGGGGGGAGCTGAGAGGTAAGGCTTGTCACACAGCAGTGCTGTAGCCTGTCTTTGGGGGGAGAGAGGCTTAGGGGCACCTAAAAATGAATGACCTCACCTCCTACTTCAGAGATCAGTTTGAAAGCAATTGTTTCTCTCTCCGGACTGTCTACCCTACTGGGCGAATTTCCATGTCTATTTTTATTGAGAGCAGCAGTAATCATAAGTACTATTTATGAATGTTGTTAGGGTCATAGAGGCATAGATTATGGATGTACAAATAGATGATCAATGACATCGATGAATAGATAATGATAGATGGGTAAATAAATGATAGTTGGTAGATAAGTCGATCAATATAAATGGATTGATGGATGGATAGATGGATACATACATAGATAAACAGATATGATGGATGGGTGAATGAATGGATAGGTGGCTAGGTGATAGAGGGAAAGATAGATGATGGATGGATGGATGAATGGTTAGATATGGTTGGATGGATATGCATGGAGAGATAAATGGATGGATGGATATAGATAGATGATTGACAGATAGATACATTGATACAGAAGACAAAGGGTAGCCAAAAGCAAGCCTCAGTTTCCTCAAACAGCCCTAGTAACACAGGTACCTGACAGCAGTGTGTCGACTCCACCCACCTCCTCCAGTGACTGCCTGACGTGTGCCTGTCCAGACATACCATGTCTCTCTCCACGATACTTCCCACCGAAATCAAGATGTGCGGACATCGCCACTTCTAAAGGAAGGAAAATGGGACGTTGGAGCCCGATTTATTATCATCCGGAAAACTGACAACACTCATTCTTTTTTCCTTTAGATTCGTGCCAGGAGAAAAAGCTTTTCCCCAAATTTGTTTTAATTTCTGGCATGGTTGCTTTGCTGACCGTGTTCCTTCTTCTTCTGTCTTTATGGAAAGTACGGAGGTAAGGATGCGTCTTCTCGCGGGTCTTGTCACACACATGGGAGAGAGGGCTTTGGTTGCCGTATGTCCATCAAGTAGAAAAGAGAAAGAGAACCATCTGATAGGGGTATTCAGGTGGCCATCACGTCCCTTACAATCACATTTTGCCAAGAGTGTCTTACAAGAAAATTGATGGAAACCATGTCAAAAATGCAGGGATACCTGGGGTATTTGTTGGGAAATAGTGTCCTAGGGACAGGAGAATATATGAGTGTTAACTCCTACCAGAGGGTTAGCTTGTTCCCAATACAGACCCCGCTGAGCTGTGTCCACCTACCGTGTTAGAGTGACTGGTGCTTAAAACAGTTTTCCGTTGTCATGGAGACTTATCAAGCTTTCTTTGTTGGGTGGAGAGAGTGAGAATTGCACAGAGATGCGTGTCGCTTCTCAAACCCAGTGACAGATACACCCACACCGTATTCCCTGAGCTCGCAGACAGCATCTTGAAAATAGCTTATTAAATAGCCTTTCTTTGCTAACCTTCTTCACAACTTAACCACCGCTACTTCCATCCTTATGTAAACCAACTTGTGTTGCACCAAGGCGTCTGGCTGACGGGTGAGGGTACCGATGTCCAAGGTAGTGGGCACCATCCTCACTTCTTAGGATGAGGTTTCCATAGCGACACTGGGAGTCACGTGGAGAGAACGACGTGGACCATCCTGGTCCACGTGGACGTGGACAATCCAGGACCATCTTGGAGCACTGAGGCTGGGTCTGTGCTAGGGGAAGTGGGACAACTCCAACGGGCCCCCTCGGAGCCTGATACAGCAAGGGGGTGCATCACCTAATTCTTGCAGATAGTCCGTGACCTTTCCAGCGTCATCTCCTCCCTTTTACCCGCTCCAACAAACAGTGCACTGCTGCGGAGGAGACGAAACAATCAGATCAGGGTGTCTGCTGGTGTTCTAAATATTCGAGCTGAAAATCACCCCTAAGGGAAACTGAGAGGCACGATTCCTGGAAAATACTAACACTTGCCCTGTCTTCAAGGGAAGCCCGTATTCACAGGGAGGGGTGAAAAGTCAATATATTGGTATTGGTGTCCTAGGGCAGCCGTAACAAAGGACTAAAGACAGGGAGGCTCAAATCACAGGCATTAATGGTCTTCCAGTTCTGGAGGCTGGGACGCTGAGATCCAGGCGTGGGCAGGGTGGATTTTCCCTGAGGCCTCTTTCCTTGGCGTGTAGATACCATCTTCTCCCTTCGTCTTCTCTCCCTGTGCACACACACATCCCTGTAATCACTCTCTCTTTTTATAAAGTCTCCAGTCATATCGGATTTGGCGCATAGTAGACTAGAACCTCTTAAGTTCTGTCCCCGAGGGCCTGTGAATTAAAGTGACCCAAGATAAATTAACAGGGGAAAAGGCATATGTTTCTTTATTGATGTTATAATTTTAATGTGCAGGGAGGAGTCACAGACAGGAAGTGAAAACCCAAAGTGGCAGTTAGTCCGGGGAGCTTATATGGTGGTTTAACAAAGAGCAATGATTGTGGAGAAGTCACAATGCAGAGGAGAAGGGGATCTGCAGCTCTACGGGTGAATTTGGGGAAGCTGACTAGGAAATGTTTAGATAAAACTAATGGTAGAGAAAGGTTGTGTATGTGGAAATATCTCAGTGGTAAAATTTGTTTTCTTTTCCTGGTTATGGGGGGGCACCATTACAAAAACAAATTTTCATTGCAAAATGGGAAACTGATGCTCTGTTTTTAGGCAGGTGGGAAAGAAGACAGAGCTCCTTCTATATGTGCTAGATCTTAACAGCCATCAGCCCCAAATAACCAATGCTCCAGGGGGCTTATCCTGATCACCATCAGGCCCCTCCCTTAAGACTCAGGTAACCTTCCTTATGACCACCCGGAAAGCCCGATCTCCAAACACAAGTCGCAGGGAGGCTTAGGGCTTCAACCTATGAATTTTGTGGGGACACCATTCAGTCCACTGCCTTATGGAAAGAGAACGAACAGTCCCTGTGTGATGGGAATCAGTATTGTGCAGGAAGGGGGTCCGTCCCTGTAACCCCATACCTTCTCGGTGGACAGTGTCAGGGGCATGGTGGGAGAAGGGAGCCTGGGGAGCTGAAGGGGGAGCATATGTCTTGACAAGGAAGACATAGTTCTATCCAGGAGCCACGTCCTTCAGGAGGGACTGTGTCCCCATCCTCGGCCCCGTGAAAGCCCACAGCCCTGCTGCACAACGCCGGCCCACCTGACCATGCTCTACGTGTCCATTTCAGAGTTCAGAAGCTCCTCATGCCCATGGTGCCTGATCCCAAATTCAGCTTCCCTGGGCTCTTTGAATCCCACCAGGGTAACTTCCAGGTAACTGCCATCCTCCCGTGCTTGTCCTATGGGTTTCTTTGTCACACTCTAACACCTCCACGTGTATCCCGTTGAAAACCCACATTTATTCCAGCTGCCTCCTTGGGTGCCCGGGAGCCTCTTCTGAACCGAGGGCTACTTCTTCCTGGTTTGCTCTTGGGCAGAGAGACAAGGTCCCGAGAGGGTTTCAAAGGGCGGCTTCTCTTTCATTCTGCCCCAGAGAGCGGTGCCCTCACGGGATTTTCCAGCCCAATTGCCTTTTCATCTCACCAGGAAGTTGTGTTCTTAATGTGTCCCCCCCCCCCCACACAGCCGAAAACAGACCAGAAACTCCTGCTTTTAAACAGTTTACAATCATTATTTAATTCCCTTGATAAAGGCTTGTGGAGGCCTGTGAGTTGTTGGGACTTAGGGAGATGGGACTAGCTCCCAAACCCCAGAGCTCACCAGATGGTGCCGTGGATTTTAAGGGAGAGTGCACTGGAAGTTGCCTGGTGCTGCCTCCAGCCAGAGGCTTGAAACAACAGCAATTAATCATCTCCCTGTCCTGGAGACCAGAGTCTGAGGTCCACGGGGGGGTGGGGGGAGTGGGGGTGGGGAGAGGACAGGACCACTGAGATCCAGGCGGGGCAGGGCCACGCTGGCTCCTGAGGCTCCAGGGAAGGATCCTTCCTGTCTTTTCCAGTTTCTGGGGCTCCAGGCATCCTTGGGCTGGTGACCACGTCCCTCCCATGCCTGCCTCCAACCTCTCGTGACTTCTCCTCTGCGTCTGTGTCTCTTCTTTTGTCTCTCATGAGGACTCTGTCCTATTTCCATATAGATATACATTTACAGGTTCTGGGTGTAAGGATGGGCACATGTTTATTTTGGGAGGGGTGTGTACTCTCCTACCTCCTCCAGGAGCAAGTTTGATTTCGAAACTACTTAGACGTAGGGGAGTTAAAAAAAACAGGGGAAAATTTTTTTCGCTCTACCCTCTTAGGTTCTGGGTTCAGGGCCTGCAAATGAAACAGATGAAAAAGTCAGATTAACAGAAGAAAGTGTTTATTTCATATGCATGTGAGGGTGGAAGAGGGTTCACGGAAAAGAAGTGAAAACCCCAAAGAGGTGCTTAGACCCGGGGGCTCCTGTGCCATTTTCATGAGGCGTGATAAAGCCTGGAGAAGTGACAGGGCAGAGGAAAAAGGAGGGTTGGGCCTCTGGGTGGCAGGTGTGATGTGGGAAGTGACTAGGCTGATAGTAAAGGTTGTTGAGTGAGGTTGTTTTGCAGACAGAAGCCACCTGGGGTGGCCAGGGCTGTCTCTGCCGTTGTAAAGACACCTTTGCAAGTGCAAATCTTTAAAAGGAAAACTTATGGCCAGACTTTTGTGCAGAAAGGGGGAAGGCAGAGAGTTCCTCCCATGGTTGTTCTTTTTTAATCACCTTCAGCTCAAAATAATCTTTTGTCCCGAGTCCTTTACGGTGGGAAGGTGGGGTTGTCCCGATCCTTTACTAGAAGAGAGGAGAGAATGAGAACAGAGTTTTCACGACAGAAAAAATGAAGGAGATGGGGGAGGCTGGGCGGGGGTGACCCCATGCCAAGCAGGAGCAAGGACACTCCCCCCATTGGCACAGAGTCTCATGGAGCCCCCTGACCCAGGTGTGCCCCTGCCAGCATCGAGGACATTTCTGGGGGGCTTGTTAGAATTGCTGTGTCCGGGGCCCACCGCTGAGTGATAACCCCGGTCACAAGACTCCAGGCGACTTGCAAACACAATCGAGTTCAAGAAGAGCCATGCCAGAAGGTATGATCCTTGCCCTGACATGTTTAGAAGGTCATGCAGGTTCTGCAAACAGCTTTTGAGGCTGATGATAAAAGGCAGGTCTAAAAAGCACGATGGGCTTAGCTCAGAGATGCCAGACATGAATGCCAGCGTTTTCTGTTCCCCTGGGATTGGCATTTCCACCAGAGGGAGGCTGCCTGGGTCCCAGGAATGCACAGCCAGTGGGCACGAGAGAAGAGGCATTTCCTTGGGTTCACGATGCCATGTTTCATCCCCACAGGAGTGGATAAAGGACACCCAGAACGTGGCCCACTTGAATAAGATGGAGGGTGCAGAGCAAGAGTGTGTCCCAGAAGAGGCCCTAGTTGTCCACGTGGTGAAGAATGAGGCTGAGATGCCCATCATGACAACCAGTCCATTGTGCCCACAGACGGAGGGGGAAGAGGCCTCCGGGGACCCCAGCCAGCTTCCTTGCCGGCCCCTGCAAGGCGGCGAGGTGGTTTCTCTTGGGGGCTTTACGTTTGTGATGAGTGACAACTCATATGTGATGTTATGAGGGCGTGCAAACTCAAAAGCCAGCATTGGGATCTATGTTGAGCTACGGGCTTGAAGAGGAGCATCTAGGGGACTCAACACCAAGGTAAAGAGAACACCAACATGGCCAGTGTCTGCGGGCGGATTACTGAAGACCCCTAACGCCAACCCATTGTACCCTCTGGGTCATCTCTCATCGCACAGACGTTGCTACTCACAGGCTCAAAGGCAGAATCACCGTAGGTGGGATCCCGTGCATTGGAGTGTTTCCTGCTTTAAGCTCACATCTCCTTGTGGCTGATGTTTTCCCATAAATCATAAGGAAAGATGACCAGGTGCCCCAAAACCATCTTTGTCCGTGCATCGTACCCACGTCCTGCCCTGACATTTCCATTCCCGAGCGGTTTCCCTGCTCTTTCGTTCTGCAGCACATGGACCCAGAAGCAGAGCTCCCTGCTCCTGGGTGAGAAAGGAGCCCTGCCTTGCCGATGCCAACCAGCCACTGAGCTCTTGCTCTGAGATGGAAAAACACCCACTTTTCAACCCCTGGGGCATTGGCTTCACGAGACTCCGTGTTTCTCGGCGTCCACCCTCATGGCCTTTACTCCAGAGACAGCCAATGTTACGATGCTGTGCACGGTCACCCAAAGCGTCTTGCCCTTGGGTGCCCATCTCCTTTTGTGAGTGGAAATAAAGAGACCAAAGAACAAACTGGCTTGAGTTTTACTGACTTCAGTAGGTTGTGGGTGTTTGTGTAGATGGTGGAGAACACTACCAGTTTTATCCCTTTGGACTTCAAGTACGGGATGTTCCTAGGTTTTCCAGAGGGTGGTTCTTCCCGCTGGCACTGATGGAGGATGGTGGATGGAGCCGGGTTTGCCGTTTGGAGCCAGGAGCCCGTCAGGACTTCCCCTCCTGTATTAGGGCGACCGTAAGAAACACCGCACATGGGGGAGACTTAAACAATAGGCATTCATCTCTCAGTCCGGAGGCTGGGAGGCTGAGATCCAGGCGGGGCTCAGGCGGGTTCCTCCTGAGGCCTCTCTCCTTGGGTGTAGACCCCTTAATCTCCTCTTCTTGTCAGGACCCCAGTCCTACAGGATCAGGACCCATCCTAGTGACCTCATTGTGCCTTAATTACCTGTTTGAAGACCCCATCTCCAAATACAGCTGCCTTCTGAGGTCCTGGATGAGGGCCTCCACATATGGATTCGGGGGGATGCCATTCAACCCATAACAGCTCCCGTTTAATTGAAAGAAGTGGTGATGTTCGGAACCATGATCGATGCATCACGAAGGTGACCCACCGGGGAGGGGTCAGGGAGTGTGTGCGTATGGTCCCACACGCACCCTCTGTTTCCCATTCCCATAAATACCGCCATTTTGCAGTGGAAAGACCCTCGCACAAGCTGCCCCAGCACAAGCAGGAAACCCGAGGGAGGCCTGTTGGTCACCGGCTGGACACGTTGGAGACGCAGGTGCGTCACTTGCTTCTCCATTAAAAGTGTTGTGCTCGTCCTCACCAGGAACGCCATATTCAGTTCCTGCTCCCGTGGGGAGGGAGGAATGCAGAAACACGGATCAGAGCAGAGGGTACCGTGCATTTGACCAGCCTGTTTTCATGACATGGAAAGCGGGGTTTACACCGGCTTGGAAAAGGCCCCGTGTTCCACGGGCTGGAGATGCTCTAGCCCACGCTGACCTGGCCTTTGGTGGCTCACGCCGCCAGCCTCCAAGCATGATGTGTATGTTTCAGGGCTGGTCCCGAGACGGCAGACCGCTGGGTGCAAATGCCACTTACACGCAGGTGTGAATCAGGCAGTCATGGCATTTACTCTACAAGAGAAAATGAGCTTAAACAAGGAATTATGAACCGTGTGATGCTGGGCAGGGGGTGCAGGTGCTGGGATCTGCCGTGGAGGATGCACCTGGCTTTGGGTTGGGAGGGGCCCCCTTCCGAGGAACGTGAGTGCAGAAAAGAGTTTGGGCTTTCTGCACGTGAGCACTGGGGCTGCACGCACACGGGGACGTCCTCGCGAGGACGCCTGCTCCAGCACGTGGGGCTGGGTGGATTCTGAGAGCCTCCAGATGCTGGAGGAAGACCCCAGCTCAGTCTTGCTCCCTGCCAGATCCTCTGCCTTACTGCAAAGCCTGGGTCCAGTTCTCGGACCTAATTCTGTCCATTTGCAGGTATGCGTGGAGCTAGGTGCCCCCCATACGGTGGTGTGGTTTCAGTGACGTATGCTAAAAAAGGAGAAGAGGGCACCTGGGTGGCTCAGTCGGTGAAGCGTCTGCCTTCGGCTCGGGTCATGATGCTGGGGTCCTGGGATCAAGTCCCACATTGGGTTCCCTGCCTGACGGGAAGCCTGCTTTTTACTGTCCCACTACCTGCCACTCTGCCTACTTTTGTTGTCTCTTTCTGTCAAATAAATACATAAAAATCTCAAAAAAAAAAAAAAGGAGAGAGGGAGAACGGGACCGTACTTAAAGTGGTGAGGACAGATTTCACTCAGGGACGTGACAACAGAGAGGGAACCGGTGGAGAACCCGCTGGGCTCAGAATACAACGCGGGCACGTGGCGTTCACAGCCCGGAGACAATGATCAAGAGAAGCATCAGGGATCGCGGTGGATTCTGGCTGAAGGGATCTCTCAGGACTCCTGCTGAAGGCGGAGCAGGGTGGTCAGGTGTTACCTGGAGATGGTGGGCAGGGAGGGACCCATCAGATGTCCAGGTGACCTGATGTTGACGTGACCAGATATGCACATGGGCAAATACCCAGGTAAGCAGATATTCAGACCAGGTATGCAGGTGACCAGGTGCCCTGGTGACCAGGTTTTGAGGGTTGGGGAAGATGAGGAACCCAGTGAGACACCCAGCTGCCCAGATGCTGAGATGACCAGATATGCACGTGGGCAGATATTAAAGGTGACCAGATGTAGAAGGTGGTAGACCTCCTATCCTATCAGACCTCCAGGTGAGCAGATCTCCAAGTGAGGAGACCTCCAGGTGAGCAGATCTCCATCCCGGTGGCCAGGTGTCCACGTGGCCAGATATGGAGTCAGGCATTCTCCTTAAATCAACCCAAGAGGGTTCTTGGTAGAAGTGGGAAATGCAGGGATGAACCTAGAAGCCCACACATCCGGCCTCGTTGAGCACGAGTTCATTCGAGGCTGCTGGACTTGGTGGGGGAGACAACCTGTAGAGTGCGAGCCCCGTCGCTGTCAATGCCCTGCCTGGGTTCCCTGTGGCCACAGTAACAAGTCACCCCAAACAGGTGGCTCAGAAGTCGTCTGCAAAGGAGGCCTGGG
The DNA here is from genome assembly GCA_004024625.1 of Mellivora capensis. Taxonomy (NCBI): domain Eukaryota; kingdom Metazoa; phylum Chordata; class Mammalia; order Carnivora; family Mustelidae; genus Mellivora; species Mellivora capensis. Next base: position 27,157 of record PISX010010882.1, on the reverse strand, counting down.
GAGCTGAGGAAGGGTCCTCTGGGGGAGGCCCAGAGCTGTGAGGGCATCAGTTTCTATGGTCCCAGCCCCGGTTTATGGGCGTCCAGACGGTGGCCCGGGAACACACCTACTCACAGCACAATGGACAAAGGTAGGTCTGTGTTTGGGGGCGCTCACCATGCAGGACTGGCACTGAGCCCCGAATAGTCAGTCTCATAGTGCTGATGTCCTTCTGGGCCTGGAGCTTTCCAGGGACATCTGTCCAGTGCCAGCTGCGCCCTGCATGGGCACAGCGCCCCAGAGGACCCCATGTCCTGCCCTTTGGTGGGCTCTGGTTTCGGGGAAATGGATATTTTCCGTCAGAAGGTGTACACGGGGGCTGCGGAGCCTGGCGTCGTGGAGAGACCGGTCTTGGGGTGTCGGGACCTTCACTGTGAGTGTTCCTGCTTCATGCACACGCCACTGTACTAACTGCCCAGGTGAGCTTGGCCGCTGGGGGTCCCGGACACAGACCCTGGGCTCCCCTCCCTTCCGTGCTAACCACCCCACCCCGTAGAACACCTCCCCAAGCCCAGAATTTATGAACCATCGCTGGGTCCGGAAGACATGCGTTCAGAAGAGGGACCCCCCCACCTGCTCCCCAAGCCCTCGGGTCTGCCCACGCCATGCAGTCTTGCTCACCCTGCGGCTCTCTGCGCCCCTAGTTCGTTTGAGATGTGCGGGGCAGGCCTGACCCTGGGTCTCGCCTGCAACCCGAGAGCCCGTAGCGCAAGTGGGCGGATGTTCTCAGGAAGTCATGAGTCACAGATGCTATCTGTTCCCTTTGTCTGCATCCCGTTCCCAAGTCTGGGGGCCCACGCCCTCCCTGAGCCGTCCCCACTCCCACACAGGGGTTCTCATGACCCACGACACGGACAACGGTTGAAGGATGAGGATGGCCTCCCACCCCAGCGGCAAGCCTGTGCACCCCGGAACCCCCAGGCCCCTTGGAAAGGAAAAGGGGATGTTCCCAAGGACAAGTTGATGGCGGAAGGAAAGACTCTGCTGTCTGGACATGGCAGCCCCTCTGTCCACCCGCCCTGAGAAGCACCAGACTGTCCAGGAACGTGAGCAGCCCTGTGGTTTGCTGTCCAGGCCCCCAGGCTGTGCTGTGTGACCTGAGGCAATGCTGAACCTCTCTGAGCCTTCCTCTCTGATGTGAAAACCCACACGGCCCCTCCTGCAGTCTGTAGGGATGAAATGCAAGACGTGCATGTGTGCACATGGGATCCTGGTAGAGTCTGTGGGAGGAAATCCATATGCAGACCGACACATTCAGACTTAGAAGGGAGAATATTTCCTCCGCGTCCCAGGGATGCCTCAGAGTTCATACTGTGTGTTTTGTATCCCGTGCATGCTACTATGTATACACACAGACGGGATGTGTGACATAGTCTCTGTTGTAGCTCAGCAGGGTAGCAAAATTATCCAGACTCCTAGCTCCTTTGCCAAACTTTGCGAGAAGGAAAGCTCCGGGTTTTCTTACTGACTTTAAAATTACCGACACAGATCCTCCCGGCAGAATGTAGAATCTCAAAGCCTCGAGAAACCTGCAAAAAGCCAGTCTTTCTGTTCTCCTTAAGCACGATGGCATCAAGAGGAAGGGCTCTCACGCTCCAGAGGGCACGGAAGCCTCTGGAAGGCGTGTGTGTGTCCCACCGGGGGGGTTTTCATTCTGCAGGTGTCTCCAGGCTGTGTCTGTCTCTCTCTCTCTGCATCAGGGGAGGCTTTAAATCCGGGAGCTGAACGACATTCTCTGGAAACTAGTCCTGCCGCCCAAGTAAGCACCGGGTTTTCCGGAAAGTTTCGCACACGTGGGTTTGATCGGAGGAGAGGTGGTGACCCAGGAGACACGTTGGCTCCAGGATCGTCCTCCTGGAGGCGGATCCCGCCTCCCGAGCTGGGGGCTTGGAAAAGGCGTGCGGTGAGGCCTGGGGATACATATGGTCAGAGTGCCAGGTTTTCAGTGTTTGGTTTTGGCCCCCGAATGTTTGGCTTCTGTTTCGTTTTAATGACCATGCCCAGCACCACCCCCTTATTTTCTGTCCCTGCGGTTAACGGCTTTGGATTTAGATGGAGGAACATCCATTCCGTTTGGACGATGGGGCTCCAGGAACCCTGGGACACGTTATCTGCCCTTTGGTGACCGTAATGGACAGAACCTGCGGATCATGATGTTGTCGTATGAAATAGTAAGAAAATACACGGTACTGTACCGGGTGTCTATCCGGAGGACACGAAACCCCTAATTCAAGAAGACACCTGCCCCCCGCCTCATGCTCATGACCCCCCAGTTCACAGCGGCGAAGGCACAGTAGCCACATACGTATCCGTGGACGGATGAATGGATTAAACGGCCCGTGCTCGTAAATTATTTTGATGACGACTCCTTCCACTGAGGATGGAAATACAAGACGACACAATCATCATCTCCTGTCCCGACTAGCTGTGGATTTTTTGAGCACCTTTTGGCTCATCCGTGGGTCTTCCTGGAGGAGGTGGCAATGATGGCTGGCTGGGGTTGGGGAGGATCCTGGACCTGTGGGCAGGAATCTGGTCTTCTGCATCCTGGTCTCCACGGACGTGCCTGTGGTTGCATCTGGTTCTTGCTGTGGCCGCTGTTCTGTGGGAACATCTGTCCCCGTGTCTACTCTCTTGTCCTGCTTGCACAGGACTCACCCGGGGCTGATGTAGAGCTCCTGCATCACGCACGGGGAGCCAGTGCCCTCCTGGCCATGTCCCTCAGCTGGGTTCTGCACCCCCCCGAGGGATGAGGAAACATTGTCCCCTCTCCATTGTGCCCCTTCTGTCCCCATTTCTGTCCACGGCACCGCATGGAAAGATGGGAGAAACATGGGACTGTGTGTCTCACCAGCTCACAGCCGGGAAACCAGCAAAGGTCCCCAATGTCACCTCTCCCAACAATGACTCCAGCTCGCTAGTGGCCACTGCCAACCCCAAGGACATTAATCCCTACACTCACACCAGGAAACCGTGAGGGCACCCTACATCCGCTTTTCTGTGGGAGGGTATGTACCCTTCACTAGTATGTCAATCCCTTACTGACCCCAAAAGTACTTCTTAAAAACCCTCGTGATGAGAGATTCAAGGCACACACCTCAGAGTTTCAGAAAGACTCATGAATTAACTGTTGTAATCGAATTTTGGAGGACTTTCACTGCTTATCTGCTGAAAGTGTATTTATAGGTTCTTACTCAATGGGAGTGTGGCGTGGGTTGAATGGTGTCCACCAGCCCCAAACTCATGTCTACTCGTCCCTGAGAATGGGACCTTGTTTGGAAATGGGATCTTTGCAAATGTAAGAGAAGGATCTGAGAGGAGCTCATCCTGGATCAGGATGGTGCTGAATGCAATGACGGGTGTCCTTGTAAGAGACAGATGAGGAGAAAGAGATAGAAGAGAAGCCACATGAGGCCAGAGGCAGAGATGGGAGGGATGGGGCCACCAGCCCAGGGACACCTGGAGCCCCAGAAGCTGGAAGACCCAGGAAGGACCCTCCCCTGGAGTCTCAGGCAGGATCATGACTCTGCCCCATCTGGATCTCAGCATCCCTGCCCCGCCTGGACCTCCGAGGTCCTGCCCCACCTGGATCTCAGACGTCTGGTCTGCACAGCTGTGGGAGGCTGGATACATTTCTGTGGCTTTGGGCCACCTGGTTTATGTTGCTTTGCTACAGTTGCCCTTGGGGTGATTCACATCCTGATAATACCCCAAGCCTAGTGCAACACCTCCGAGTCCAAGCCTCTCTCCGTCTTCCCATCTGCGCAAATCTTTCTCCCGCCGTGAGAAATACGACTCCCATTATCCCCGTCAAACCCGTTCATTAGCTTAAGCCCGGAATCCACAGAAAGCAGGTTCAGAATACACACAGCTTGCTTGAATGATGCTTGTTCAGCATTTCTGTGCGTTCAGAATTCAGCCATAAAAGCACAAGCTTAGAAAAATCCCTCTGGACACAGCAGCCCTCATTTTAACGAAAGCCTCGGTCCATATTGGGAGGCCAGGATCAGTGAATCCTGTCACCCTGGAGACCAGGGCTAGCAGATGCCTTCGATGGACGCTGATGTTACATGGGAGAAGCAGTTACGATTCTAATAGGAAAAAAGAAAAAGAAAAAGAAAGCCCGGACGTTTGCCAGGCATCGCGAGGGGCCTCCGGTTTAGTTGGAAAAATACGTCGTAAAAATGCCCGTGTTTCGTTCACATCACTGCTTTCTGCATTCTCACATTTTCTCCAATTGAAAAAAATCCCCTCAGGTGACTACTTAAAGGCTGCTTGTTGTACCTCTCCATACGCCTGCCAAGAAAACATGAATTTAAGAGGTGCTGAGCTCCATGGCCTGGGACCCTCCAAGTCTTAACTCAAAATCGCTCCTTTACGAAGTCCTTAGAACCAAAATCCAGATCAACCCATGCACTTCCATGTTCCCGTTCTAAAAACCCCAGTCGCGCGGTCCTCTTGCGAACAGTTCAATTTTAATAATGAGCGAGCCGGCGAGTTCCCACTTCGTGATTTGCCGAGCAGCCCGGTCTCTCTCCTCTCTGCGTTTGGCACAGTATGGCGGGTGAGATCAGGAGTCCGTAAAGAGGGAATTTTCCATTTTCCTCTGGCTCCCTGCCTGGATTTCATGTCTGGGTGGTCCCCGCCCGTCACGCTGGAAATAGGGGATTTGGGAAACTCGACTTAGCAAACGTGGAGGACTTTTCAAGGTCAGCATCCTGTGTGTGTGTGTGCCTTTGCCTCCAAAACCATTTGCAGGGAAAGGGTCGTGGACACAGTGTCTGGAGATTATGTTTCTCGCACAGGATGGGCCGTGGCTGAGGAATTCTGTCTGGTTCCAGATTTCTCTGGATTCCTACAAACGTAAAACGCGTACGGCATTGACCCATGACTACTGGATCCGACCTCCCTCCACTTGTTCATGTCGAAGACAATATTTTTAATGAACTCCCTCACCTTCTCTAGAGGGTTGTTGAGGATCTCAGTTCCCCAGATCTGGGGAGACGACGGTTCCAACCTGGATTCCTTCCCTTTGCAGAATGCACTTCTTGGGTCAGGTTGAAGCAAACGTTGTATTTTCAGTTCGGGATCTAGTCACATGGATGACAGTGATGAGGGAGCAGAAGGCACGCTGAGGACACACCAGAAGCCGGCACCCTACAACCCCGCTCCCGTGGGATATATGGGACATTCCTCAGGCACCCCTGGCTGTCCTAAAGGAAAAACAATAGTTAACTTGTAGACACCACAATCCTACAAGACCTGAGTGTCTACAAATGTCCTAGTGATTTACAAGGAAGAAGTCCTTATCCATAGTCCAACTTCCAAAGACCCATAACTCAGTTCCCGGAGGCCTAACATCCTCTTCCCTCCCTAAAATTGAGGGAGGCTGAAGCAGAGGGAAATGTTAATAAAGTTAAATTTCTTCTAAACCTGAAGCTCATTGATAAGGACGGTGACAGCAGGAGTGCCACGTTCTTCCATGAAGCTCCCGACTACCTTACCGTTAATGCCTTACTGAAAGGAAAAGCAACCTTAACCTGACAATGGCAAGTCGTCCGGTATCTTGTAGGTCTTTAGCATAGGAAGGTTCTATTGAAATGTCCCTTTTCCTTACCTCCCCTAACTCCAGAGTCTATAATTAGTCACCCCTCATGACCCCAGGGCAGCAGCCCCTTCTGCCCCCGGGACCTGTCCCCATGCTTCAATGAAGCATGGTTTTGCACCAAAGACGTTTCAAGAATTCTTCCTTGGTCATCGGCTCTGGACTCCACCCCACTGAACCTCACGCGTATCCTAAATCTTCATCAGAGGTGTCCGCGGGGCTGCGTTTCTGCCCAGAGTCCACACCGCAGCTCCTTCCTGGTCCTGGCAGAATTCACCTGCTTCTCATGCTGTGACTGCCTCTCCCTTTTCTTCTTCCCACCCTTGGAAGGGCTCATGTGACAGATCCCATTGCGTAAATTATTCTCCTGGTAATTATATCCATCGTCTGGTTGACGAGCGTCAGAACCTATACACGGGGGTGGTACCAAGGGGAGACGGTCCTAGGGGCCAAAATCATGCTTGTCGCGAAGATTTGACCGACTTTGTTTTTTCTTGATGGAACAGCCAATCGTCCACCATCCACTAAAATATCCATCCTTTGCCCGTCCCCGCTTACGCATGGACATATGTGTCTTTCCTCCATTCTTTCCCCCAATGCTTCATGCTTAAAATCACTTTTTTTTTAACTTTATGTACTTTTCTTTCTTTTTTTTTCTTTCTTCCTGATTTCCATACCCCACGTAGGGCTCGAACTCACGACCCTGAGACCGACAGTCACACTCTTTGTGGACCGAGCCTGCCCGGCACCTCGCACTTGAACTTTATTTATTAATATTCCCCAGGGCACATACCATGCCCCCTCCTTTTTTCCTTTTTTCTTCTTCAAAAATCTCTGCGTCCTTTTTCCTTTCATCCACGTTCAGAAGCCGCGTTGCAAATCTCTTCATCATCTCTTCATCTTCAGACATTGTCTCTTTGTGTCCCTGAGAGACTCCATGTGGCATTGACTGGAAGTTCATTCACGGCCTCCCTCAGCCTCTCCATTGTCCACACAGCCGACCTGACCGTGTTTTGTAGATACTCCTGTCCTTTTGCAAAAACATGCATTTTCTCAGCAGAGGATCTACATGCACTTTGTGAACGTTCTTCCTGGTGCCTCTGTTACCACAATGCAGAGGCTGCTCCCAGTTGTCCCCGCAGAGCCCTGCTCCTGCTCAGCCCTCAGGACCCAGCTGTGCCGCAAAGCCTGGGCTGCTGTGATTGGCTGGCACTGGTCACACGGCCAGCCCTGCGTCCCAGACAATGCTCTCTGGATGTAGGAGTTCCCTGACAGGGACAAGGGGAGATGCCTACCCTACAGATGTCCCCTGGACGGATCGCTCTGACTTTATGGAGTAGACTCTGAGCTTCCCGGGTGGTGGTGCCGGGCACGTCCAGGAGCCAGACCAATGGTTACGGACATTACGCTCCTTACTCCTATTCTCCACAGACTGCAAATCAGCCTCAGACACATCTGTGTTTCAGAATGAGTTCACCTTTGTTTCACCCACGAGATCTGTTTGCTGTGACATGTATTAAAATGAAGGAAATCCTCTTTCCTTGGGACAAACTTGGGATTTCTTACCACCCCGTCCTCCAATTGTTGGACCCTAAAATGCTTTGCAACATGTCTTCTGTCAACATGTTGGTTCAAGGGGCATCCGGCCGGCTCCGTCGGTGAAGCACTGCATTCTTGAACTCGGGGTCATAGTTTGAGCCCTCCGTTGGGTGCAGATCTTACACCAATCAATCAATCAATCAATCAATCATCCATCAAACAATCAATCAATGGAAACAGTTGCCTCGAGAACTATGTTTGTTGTTGTTATTATTATTATTATTTAATTTTGGACTCTCTCCGATTTTATACCCAAATCGCTTCCCAGAATTTGGGTGTGATTGACCCTCCCATGTCCCAGCTCTGTACGGAACCCCCTCACTGTGGCTGTGGGTTCTCTGTGAAAAAATGGGGGACCCCCAAAGATGGAAAACATCATGTCTTTCTGGCTTTAGGATATATTGCATTTGCGAGGCATTTCATATTTTTTTCCAAATATTTATTTTTTCAAATATTTATTGCATATTTATAGATATGCATACATACCTACCCACATGTATTTGTTTAATATATGGATTTTGCAGGTGTTTGAAATGAGGACGATTATAGAATACGATGATCTGATTTGGGCGACATAACGTTATCTACGCTGATCGTTGGCCTTGGAGATAAAGTCCCTCTCAAAGGGAGTACGAGGGACTCCGTTTCTCACCTTGGTGTTCTCGTCCATGGGGTGCAAATCTAGAACGAATGAGCTTCCCTAGAGCTTTCTCGAACATTCAGTGCTTTCTCGCGGTGACTTATGATGCTACTTATGTAGCATCAGACATTTACGTCTTCAGCGTATCTGTGATTTCCTTCCTGGGTGTGGGGGGACAGTGAAAATGGATTTTTCCCAAATGCCCAATTCATCGGACAAAACGAGCTGTCAGACAGCATTGCTTCCCCTCCATGACGGACTTCTGACTTCTTCTCAATTTTGTGTTCCTTCGTGCTTCCGGATCTTTCCGTTCTGACCCGCGAGTGCCTGCCTCCCAGATTGGAACTTACAGCTTTGATATAGCATCCATCCACCTGCTCCCTATTCTGGTTCAAGATGTCCAATTTGAATGCCCGATTTCCTCCTCTAATAGGTCCCTTTGTTTGCAGAACGTTGGTTGTGTTCTCCCAAATTCCTGCTTTGAATGCCTTTTTGAGAAGGACCCATCCTCCCTACAACCACAGACAGAAACAGGAGCGTTGGAAAAATCTCTCCTCTCCACCGTGCGTGTGGCGGGATTTCCCACCTACTCCAAAGAGCTGTCATTTTTGTGGTTTTTTGCCGTATCTCAGGCACTTTGGTAAGTACTGCATGGTTCTTGTGATGGCATCTCCAATAGTAGTTTTAGGTCTTGTAGTTGGGGATTAGAACCAAGTATCCTGTGTCTCATGGAGCTGGAGGCTTCAACTAGACAAAGTTACCTCCTGAGCCCAAGTTTGCTTCAGGACAATGAGAATGGTAGGTAATTCAGTGGTGGTGTTGGGTTCATGGTGTCCCCCCAAATTAATGTCCACGCAGAACCTCAGAACAGGACGTTATCTGGAAATAAGGTCTTTGCAGATGAAGGGAAGGACGTGAGATGAGCTCATCCTAGATCAGGGTGACCCTAAATCCAAAGACAGATGTCCCTGTAAGAGACAGAAGAGGAGACACAGACGCAGAGGGGAAGCCACATGAAGATGGAGGCAGACGTGGGAGGGACACAGCCACCAGCCCAGGGACACCTGGAGCCCCAGAAGCTGGAAGAGGAGGAAGGATCCTCCTTGGAGCCTCTGAAAGGAGTGTGTTCCTGCCCCACCTGGATCTCAGCATCCCTGCCCTGCCTGGATCTCAGTAGTCCTGCCCCACCTCGATCTCAGACTCTGGTCTCCAGAGCTGGGGGAGCATAAAGCCCTGTTGTTATAAGCTCCCCCAGTTTTGGGTCCTTTGTTATGATTGCCCTAGGAACTCAAGTCAGCCATTGTCCAGAATGGTGTCCCTGAGATCCCCTCTTGCATCCCATCTCTCAGATGCAGGAAAACAGGAGCTCTGGTCTGAGCCTGGACCCAGCCTGTCCGTTCGATGTGGAGACCCTGATTTTCAAAGGGAGACAGAAGAGCCCTGGCAACTAATGATGGTGCGAGGCCAGCACCAACCCAAGCCATATGGAGAAAGCTTTCAGGTCCACATGCAGAGCCCTCCCCAGGCTTCGCAGCCACTGGATCCTGGTGAGGAAAGACGTGACGAAGACGGGCTACATTAGCCGCACGGCCACCCACCCCAAATCCAGGCTCCCCACTGATAATGCTCTCATGAGCAGCTCTGGTTTCCATAAAACCCCACCACAGAGCATCCTTCTGCCTCAGGGACATTCTTCACACCTCAAGACAGTTGGGCTCACGGACCCGATGGAGTGTTTGGGACAATGTTCCAAAACCGAGTCTCCAAGAGCAGCCCATGTTTCAAGAGGTTCTTAAGAGGAATCTCTATGCAATGATAGCTCTACAGTGAGGTTTGAATTGCAGCGGAGGAAAAACACATCCCACACACTTTTAAGTTCTGTCCTTAGGGGCTGTCAATTAAATCGAGAGGATACATTTCCAAGAGGAAAGATAAAAAGAGTTGATTTAGGCATTCAGCATGCATATACAGAGGAGAATTCAGTGATGAGTATACGGAGGAGAAAAGCATTCTCTTCCCACCTTGGCCTCTCTGGGCAGGGTCCTGTCAATGACACTGGCTACAGATGTATCAATAAGAGGAAACCCAAGCAGAAGTTTATTAAAGTTGCATCACACTTGCACACGAGAGTATCCAGGGATGAGTAACTCTGAGGGGTGGTTAGAAGGGGCTTATGTACTTTTTCAGGGTAAATGAAGGCAGAGGGATTTTGGACTCCTATACTAGGAAAGCAAGTTATGGGAAAGTGACCAGGATAGGACATTGAATAAGGGTGTTTCATAGTATTTGTTATGCAGATTCAAGTCCTCACCTCCTCTATTGATAAGGGTTGTAAAGAGGGGGTCCTCTTCCAGGTGGGGGGCAGGGAGATAGCTGTACAAGGGGACATTTCGTTTATAAATGTGAATTTTCTTTACAGAAAAGGACACCCCATTCCCTCCTGCTTCTCCTCATCCTTTAAGCTCAAAATAATCCACATTTCAGGGGCGGCGTGTTGGGGTCCCCATCACGGGTGGCTGACTGGATGGCTAGAATTGGGGGTGTCTATACCCTCCTAACAGGTGACAGAGTGGGAGTGGGGAGAAAAAGCCCTTACAGGAACACAAATGACTTTTTGGACCCATCAGTGGGTTTTCTGAGATTAAAGATTAGGTAAGAGACATTGCAATGATGCTGGTCTAGACACATGAGTTGTGTTTGCATCTCCCACAGGGCCATAAAGTGGCTTGGACAAGGGGTTTGAGTGGGTCTTGCTGATTTCTGCACGCCTGGGCGTAGAGCCAGACAGAAGAGGAATTTACGGAATTCGGCTTCCCAGGAGCTGCGGCTTTGTGTCCGATGGAGGGAAGCTCCCCAAAGAAGGCTTCTTTGTACCTCAGTCGATTCGATTCTCAACCGCTTCAGCTCAAAATAATCTGGCCACCAGCTCCAGGGCACAAAAGACAGAGGAAGGGGGACAAAAGTGAAGCCATGAATTCTGGAGGGGTCCGGGGGAAACGTATTTGGGGTTTCTTTGAAAAGCCACAAACACAAACCTTTCTGTGGAATGCTGTTTTCTCTCCTTTGCAGGAAGGCGGGGTCGCGTGACCCTTGGTGCCCCAGAAGGGGGCGGGACGGCCTGACTTCCGGCCTGGAGGGGACAGAGGGGACATAGGATGCCACACCACATAAGCTCCTTCCTCTCAAGGGCACATGGGACAGGTGTATCAAAACTATGCCAAGCCAGTGGCCATAAAGAAACACGAGTCTGCCTACAACAAAATGATCCAATAGCATTAAGAAATATATATGGCACAGTTATGCTAAAACTAGGCCAAATCGTCCCCAAACACAAAAAAGATAATTCTGCCCATAACCAAATGATCAGATAACGTAAAGAAAATATATGGGACAGTTGCACTAAAATTATGCCAAACTATCCCCCCAAATTAAAAAAAAAGATAGTTCTCCCCGTAACAAAATAATTGGATAATATTATACATATATATATATATATATATATATATATATATATATATATATATCTCCCATATATATATGGGACAGCTGGACTAAACTATTAAGTTGTCCCCCAAATTTAAAAAAAAAGATAATTCTGCCAATAACAAAATGATTGCATCACATTAGAAATACATATGGGACCGTATAACATTAAAAAATATATAGATAGGACAGGTGTGCTAAAACAATGCAAATCATTCCCCAAATAAATACATAGTTCCACCAATGATGAAATGATCACATAGCATTAAAAAGTCTATCTACTTATGACTGATGTGTTAAAACTGTGTGGGATCATCGCCCACATAAGGAAACATATTTCTGCCAGGGACAAAATGATGGGGTAACATTAAAAACAAAATAACATTATTTTATTAAAATAAAAGCAGCGGGATTCGTCAGTGCTGCTGTTCATCGTGGGACCAAGTACTACTTTAGAAAGAGAACAGGAACATCATGAGAGGTTTTGGGCAAATTCCTGCAGGAATTGGAGTTTTTTCCCCTCCACCCCAGGCTTAAAAACCCTCCCAGGGGGACGCCCCCCCAATCCGGGTGGGGTGGGAGTCAGGGGTGCAGGGCGTTTTCTCCAAAGGCCACACTTGCCCTTGTCACCCCTGCGCCCCCTCCTGTCAAAATGTGCCCAACGCAGGCAACTGTCCCCGGCTCTAATCAGTCTCTGGGGCCACAGTCCAGAGTGTGTCCTCCTGCATTTCCCAAAATTGGAGGTTTGCATTCCTGGCTTGTGAGATGCAGCGGAAAAGGCAGCTGGAATTCTCGCCAGCGTCCGGTGGGTCTTTAAAACGCTGACCGTCTTCATTCCCCTGCGTCTGTGACGCTCCTCCTGGGTTTTGAAGGGTTCCCAGTGGAAGGTCCTTCTCATCTGCCCTCGGAAGTGTTTTCGTAGGTCCTTCATTTGGTGCTATCCTAAGTACGATCTTTTCTGTTACATTTTACCTCTCCTTGTTACTTTTCTTTTCCTTTTTGGCGAGTGGGTAGAATAATGGATATTTTGTATATTGATTCTGTATTTGGTTCTTGTGTGATATGCTCCCTCAGTCATCCAGGTTTCCTTTTTTTCTTTTCTTTTTTTAAAATATTTTATTTATTTATTTGACAGACGGAGATCACAAGTAGGCAGAGAGGCAGGCTGTAGGAGAGTAGGGGTAGGGGGAAGCAGGCTTCCCACTGAGCAGAGAGCCCGATGCAGGGCTCGATCCCAGGACCCTGAGATCATGACCTGAGCTGAAGGCAGAGGTTTAACCCACGGAGCCACCCAGGTGCCCCCAGGTTTCTTTAATATTATTCCGGAATCATCTAGACAGGCAATGATCGATCAGCTCATTAATTATCATTCTGCTTCTTGTCTACTGTTCCCAAGTTTCTAGTTCTTGTCCCTTTTATGTTTCTAATATCACCAACTTGTTCCTTCCATCTCTCTCTTTTCTTTCTTTCTTTTTTTTTTTTTTTTGTCTCCAGTCAGCTCTGCAGGAAGTTTGCCAATTTTGCCAGTTTTCTGGAAAAACCAAACTTTACTTGCCTTTTTTTGGGGTCTTCCTTACTTCCTGCAACCCACAGCATTTGAAAGAGAGCCTTCCTTGTCCTTGAACTCAGAGGCAGTTAAAACACTTTTTGTTTCCATTGTGATTTCTTTATCCTCCGAATTTAAATGTGTGCTTTTGAATGTCCACACATGTGGGGTTTCCTGGTTTTCTGTTTCTTAGTGGTTTCCGGGATAACTTGATTGCTTTTGGAGAAGACACGTTATTGGATTTTAGACTTTTTGGATGTATTGAGATTTCCTGGATGGACCGGTGTATGGTTATAGGGAAGACAGACTTTCCTTCCATCCTACTTGATTCCACAATAGGTCCTGGCCATAAACAGAAAAGGGGCACATTCATAGGACAAAGGGTGAACACATTTATGCGTGGTCACTATTACAACTCCCCCAAAAAGCAGAGAAATTTGAGGATTTAGACAGCCTTTTAATAGGGGAAGTGGAGGGCATGTGGGTATTTTGGGGAAGAACAGGGCATTTTACAGACAATGACTTGTGTCCTTGGAAGAAGAGACAGGGGGGTGTGATGGTTTGTGATGGAGTCTTCCTGGCTGTGGGATCCGTGTCCGTGACCTCTGCTGAGACCAGCGTCCACCTTCCTAGCTGACGATGCCCCACCAGGGTGTTGCTGACAATCAGTTCCCTTTGGGGGGAACGGGAGGCAGGTAAGTTCAGAGACAAAGTCTCTCCTGCACCTGCTGGCTTCAAGATCCTGCAGCTCAAAATTTTCAGGATGACGAACACCCAGATTCTGGAGCGGGGGGCTCATCTCCAAGCTCCCTCATGATCCAGCGTGGTAAATCCTTTTATGCCCAAATTGAGAATGTGAACCCTCGAATCCTTACCAGGACTGAAGACAATCACTAAGGCAAAAGGCCCCCGTTTTCAGCCCTGGGGGTCTTCTCCTAGATGGAGCCATGTTAGCCCCGGGGTCACAGCTGTGGGTGGGCAGGTGCAGGTGGGTCCGGCTAATGCCAGCAGACACCGAGCCACGTGCAATCACAGGAAAAATCTGGGGTAAACACAGCACCCTCAGCATCTGCTTCAAAGATTGAGGGCATGAATGCAGCCCTGGGGAGACCCAGTTTTAGGACAGGTCAGGGTATGGCCCCGGAGTCCCTCACGGATGTCGAGGTGGAGGGTGTTTCTGATTTCTGATTTCCCCTTGGAACAAGCAAGAGTGGAAGGTCCCCGTGCAGAGACCCTCGGCTCAGATCAAGGATGACATTCCTCAGCAGGGCACCCTTGTCACTTAAAAATATCACTGTGGGGAATGTGTCGCTGGCTCAGTCTAGACAGCATCCCACTCTTGACCTTGGGGTCATGAGGTCGAGGCCCACTTGGGTGTACACATTACTTAAATAAATAAAACTTTAAAAAAATGAAAAGATCATTGTGGGCCACTCCCCACCCTTTGCTCCATATCATTGGAGGTGATTTGGGATTGTTCAAAAAGTCAGATTTGCAGGAATCCTCAGTCCACAGTTAGAGACAAGGTCTGAAACATAAAGTAGGTGGTATACTTAAAAAATACCTTTTATTTTGAGGTGATTTGAGGTAATTTACGTTCAGAAAAGTTGCAAGAATAATAACTCACACACGTTACTCAGATTTACCAAACGGTGTGCATTTTGTCATATTAGTGTGTCTCTGTGTGTGTGTGTGTATAAAGCCTTTCAGCCCTCAAAAGGGGAAATCACCAAGAAGCGAAAACATTTTACCCTTTTTAACTATATGCCACAGTTTTATATAAATTATATGAACATATTCTATACATGGTGGGAGGGAGGTTAGCAAAAATGTCAAAAAAGCCTCCTTGAGGAGGGATAATTAAAAAAAAAACAGGTTTATTTACAGAAAGGGGGAAATATTTGCAAGTCATATATCTGATCTGGGGTTAGTAGCCAAAATATATAAAGAATTTATACAACTAAACACCAAAAATACAAATAACCCAGTTGAAAAATGGGCAGAAGACATGAACAGACACTTCTCCAATGAAGACAAGCAAATGGCTATCAGACACATGAAAAAATGTTCATCATCACTAGCCATCAGGGAGATTCAAATTAAAACCACATTGAGATACCACCTCACACCAGTTAGAATGGCCAAAATCAGCAAGACAGGAAACAACGTGTGTTGGAGAGGATGTGGAGAAAGGGGAACC
>PISX010010882.1:0-11945 GCA_004024625.1 Mellivora capensis | reverse complement strand
GTCCAATTCTGCATGAGCTCACTTTTAGGTGGCATCTAAAATAGTCAAACTCTGGGACGCCTGGGTGGCTCAGTGGGTTAAGCCGCTGCCTTCGGCTCAGGTCATGATCCCAGAGTCCAGGGTTCGAGTCCCGCATGGGCTCCCTGCTCCCAGGGAGCCTGCTTCTCTCTCTGCCTCTGCCTGCCTCTCTGCCTGCTTGTATGCTCTCTCTCTCCTTCTCTGGCAAATAAATAAAAAAAAATATAAAAAAATAATAAAAACTAAAAAAAATAAAATAAAATAAAATAAAATAGTCAAACTCACAGAAGCAGAGAGCAAACACGTGGTCTCTAGACGCTGGAGATGTAGAAATGCAACGATGTGGGTCAGAGCCACACGCTTCCAGGGATAGGATGAACAAGTCCGGGCGTGGGGATCGTGGTCAGCAAAGCTGGGTTGTGAGCCTCAAAGCTGCCAAGAGACCAGATCTGAAACATTGTTGGCACCACATTAAAAAAGAAAAAGAAGCAGGAAATTATGGGACGTGATGAATGTGTTGGGGAACCTCACTGAGGTCTCCATTGTGCGCCTTACAAACACACCAGCTTTTCATGTTCTACCTCTTAAACTCACACAGAGTCCCCTGTCGATTGTATCGCAATTAAGTGGGAAGGAAAAGGAAAAAAGAGAGAGAGAGAGAGAAGAAAAGAAAGAAAACGAAAGGGGGAGAGAAAGGGAGAATGGCTGCCTGGAAAGATGAGTGGGTCCTTTGGACAATAAATAGCAGATATGTTATTTGTATAACAATGTCTGGGTGTGGTGCTGACACCTGATCTCCCAGAAGAGATTAAAGGTTCTCCCGGGAGTTGCTGGGGTGGGGGGAGGCCTGCTCCCAGACAGGTGAGGACTTTGAGAAACTCAGATGCTCTCAGCTCAGAATAATGTGTATGCCACCACCATGGCTCCCTCCGGACCCCTTCCCTATCAGTATAATAATCCATATTAGGCACTGATTAATAGCTATATTACCATTGTATACATATTAGTAACAATATATACATATTAATTAATAAAGACAGCAGTGATAGCTCATTCTGGACACTGTCGTCCTCACAGACGTGCTTGCCCTCCCCAGGGACAGATATGTCCCCATGAAAGTGAGAAAGTGTGTCCCAGCACCAGCACGCTCCACACCTGGGGACGTCCTCTCTCCCCATGCACGGCGCAGGGGGAAGGGCGCAGAGAGCATCTGATATCGCAACCCATGCTCGTGGGTGCCTGGTGGAATTTGAACACAGGCTGTGTGACGCCACACCTGTGTCAGACCCCCAGGTCTCGCCCCCACTGCCCAGGTTCTGGGGACGGCAGCTGGGCATGTAAGCATCCATCAGGTGCAGCTGGGCTGGGCCTTCCTGAGCCGGGCCCTCTTCTAATTTATTCTCCCATTTCCTGACCCCACTCCCCACCCCCAGCCCTCACCCCTCAGAGGGGAGGGGCCGTCTCTCTGTCCTGGTCTCAGATGTGGGGCTCTGCACCAGCCTTCCTCCTGGACCCCTGACCCTGAAGGCGCCTGCAAGAACGGTCTTTGTTTTCTTAGCCCTCTGGCCCCAGGGCGGGTAGCCACATGGGCAGGGTGAGTCTCCTCTGCCCCCAACAGTTGGCCACGCTTGCTTTGTGCATTGCCAGATTCTGAGCATGTCAGGGCGGCTTGCAGTCCCCTGGGTGCACACTCCAGATGGTTGGAAGCTTGTTTGGATGTTCCTAGAAGGCGAGCGGTCTGTGCACCGTCTCTCCCTCCTTGCAAAGCCTGGAGCTGTCTTTGCTTTCAGATATAAGTCCCTTCTAGGGGAAGAGGGTGCATTTTCCCGAGTCCTGTGCTCCTATTTTGTGCATGGGGGTACAGTGATACTCGTGAATTAAGTTTGTCCATGGAAGGACAGACATCTGTGCTGTGCACCCGTATCTCTCCGCCCAGGCACGCCTGTGCATTCACAACCCCCTCACCTGGAGCCGAGGAGCAGCTCCCTGTGCTCCCACCCCAGCCTATCACCTCCTCTGAGCTCGTGCAATAACCACGTGGAAGCAGGGGCTGTGGATAGCAACAGACAGGAACCCCTGGCCCCCAAGCTTGAGGAGGAAACATGCGAACCAAAATCTTACCCTCCGAGCACATGCCTTTCCCACGCAGACCCTGGTCCCCTTCACGGCCTCTCAGACGCGGTGTCCCCAACCTCCTGGAGGTGGGGTACGTGTGCGGGGTGCCCCAAAATGGGCTGCCGAGATTGGAAATGATACTCAAGAAGCCTATTTTGTTAGTAACCCCGATTCTGGGGATAATGAAGGCGTAAGCATCAACATCAAAGCTCGATCATTTATACACACAAGACCCCTTCATGCAAGAAAGGGAAGTCTGAGCTGGCCCACTTGCAGTATTTATTAGGCAAATAAATATAAAACATTAGATAGACATGTGTTTCTAGTTAAGTGCATAGGATGAAATACTTTTAGTCCTACTATTTATTTCTACCTCGATGCATAAGATTAAGCCGCATTGTCTTCGGTCCTCAGTTTCTACTTAACTGTATAGAATAAGATACATCTAATTTTAGCATTCATTCCCTTTTCTCTGCATAGGATTTGATACATTTGTCTTTCACTATTTGTTTCCACCCAGGGTTCTAAGGATGGATACATTGTATCCTGCTATTCCTTTGACCCTGGAATGCCTAAGGTTAGATACATTTTATGCTACTGTTTCCGCAGTCAGGTAGCTGTGCTTGCGGAACAATGTCCTTTGCAAAGTCAGGGGCGGGTAATTTCTGCAAAGGTGGGCATGGCACTGGCATAGCATCATAGATGAAGATTTCACTCGCTGACACTGGGGTGTTGGGGGGGACGGTTCTTGGCCTGGGTGTGGGCAGCAGGTTGGGAGGAAGGTGCTTAGCTTTGGTGGCTGCGTTTGGACTGCACAGCGGGAGCTAGATCTGTGTCTCCGTTCCCCTGTGCATACAGAGTCACGGCTTGGGGAGTGTGTCCACTCTCTGAGCAACGATTCTTCCCTTTCTGTAAGCCTACCTCATTTCAGCAAACCACGTACTTTATGTACACGTAGGTCCGCCTTTGCGTCCCCGAAAGTAGCCTCCAGCAGACAAAGCTGGTCCCCTGACTAGAAAAAAAAAATTATCTCTTAATGGCTGAGACTGATTTTTATATCTTTATTTTTTGCTTGAGCTCCTGAGTACCAATCCAGCTTGCCTCTCTCCCTTTAAAATCTGGCTTTTTCTGAAAAAATGTGCACTTTTCTGGACAACGGCCTGCAAAGACAGTTTCATGCATCATGGCATTACCTATAATTCTGGAAGCAGGAGAATTCGAAGGTCTCCCTGCCTTCCACAAGAAGGCCTCACGGGCCTTCAGGAAGGGGAACATCTGACTGGAACCCGTGAAAACAGGAAGGAGAGACAGAAAGCGTCCACTCATGGAGAACCCCAAAGGAGCAAGGCGTTTTTTTCAGGGGCCGAAATCTGGAAACAAGGCGCGTCGCACCTGCACGGCCACCTCTCTGTCCTTGGAGGGGCAATCCCAGGGGGCAGGCAGCTGCATCCAGCCCAAGATCACTCCGTGTCCAGTCGCAGAAGCAAAGCAAGCCTTGAACGAGATCTCTGCTCCGTGTTGGCACCTTTCCCATGAGCATCTGCAACATGGTGCACACACAGAATACAACGTACCTACACTTCGCCTCCTTCCTGCAGGGTCCGAGAGACGTCCTCAGAAGTGCCTGGATGCATGCTTCCCTGCCGGGCAAACACAGGTCTCAGAAAACACCCATGTGCAGAGGAGAAAACCCCAAACGTCCCCGAGCCAGATGCTGGCACACCTTTGCTGGTAGAAGCATCTCCCGGCCTCCTCCCTGAAATGGGGCAGGATGCTAACACGGGGCTTAGTTTGTGCCGCGATCCCATCAGTCCTGGGACATCACACACACTCACACACACACAGACGCATCCCACCTGGAGCATGTATTCCCCCATGGCCGTCTGAGTAGGTGGGCTGGCTCCCTGCTCCCTGCAAGGTGTTAAGTCTGCAGGTAAGTCTGCCCAGATCAGTGACGCCTGAAATGGTGGGGGGAGGGCAAGACTTAGGACACAGCTTGTCTCCACGCAGACAAGGAGCCCGTCTTCAACATGCATGCTTGGGAAACTTCCACTCACGGTCCTCAGGCCTGTTGGCCCTGGAAGGCTGCCCGGAGGGAGATGCAGGAGCCCTTTGCTGTTGATCTGGGCAGCAACGCTGCACTGTGAATGCCTACAAGACACGGGAAACAGTCCACGGCGCTTTGCAGGAGGTGCCGACGCCAAGGGAGCCTCCAGGAACACACAACCTGCGCGGGGGCATGAGGGTGCACTTGGAAAAAGGGAGCAACGCCTTTGGTTCTCCTGTGAGCTTCACAGTTGATTCCAGCAGCGGGACACAGAGCACAGCAGGCTCCTTGAGCACTGGCCACCAGGGCCACGCTCTCCGCACGCCACTGGGTGGCAGCAGGCGTCCGCGGCTTCTCAGAGCACGGCCGGATTCCACGGACACAAGCAGGAAACACTGCGTGCTGTGATCACGGCTCAGCCCGTGGACAGGAACCACAGACAGAGTGCCCCGTGATAACCCACCCATCCCACTCGGACACACGTCTCTTCCTTGTGGCAGAGTCTCCGTCGGGGCGTCCCTTTCCTGGTGGCAAAGGTCCTGTGGGTCCCAGGTTGGACCAGCCACGTCCCAGTATGGGCATCGGTGGGTGGTGTTGGGGGTCTGTACCTGGAGGGAAAGTGACAGGAGGGAGCTGGGAGATGCCCCGAGGGTTTCAAGGTCACTCGCTGGTGGTTGGCTCTAGCTGGTGGGTTAACCAGGCTTTTGCACCCAGCTTGACAGAAGCAGGATGCGATTGGGGGGGGACAGTGCCCCATTCCCCACCCCAATCCTGCAGACGGCCCAGAGCACGGCAATCCCCTGCTTCTATGCAGCTGGACAGGCGCCTCTTTCCACTGCCTGTGCCATTCTTCACCTCTCCCTCTGTCCCCCACGCCTTTCTGCAGGGACAGCTCAGGGGCAGAAGCACCTCTCGGGCCCAGCAGCAGGTGCCTGGGCAGACCCCCACGTGCGTGGGCATGAGTCCACCACCCGCCGGCTGCTGGAGTCGGGAAGCAAGCCCTCCTGCAGCCGAGGGTCCTGCTGGCCAGGGGCACGCATGTTGCATGCATCGTTCTGCAAGCGTGATCGAAACAGGGCCCTTTTATGGGGACGACTGTGGGCTCGGAGGCGAGAGGAAGAGCCAAGAGGCTTCCCCAGAGTGTGTCGCCATCCTTGCTGCTGAGGGTCATCCGTGCCGTCCTCCTCTATGCGCCGAAGCCAACCCATGATGGGAAACTGCAAAGACGCCCCCATCGGAAACCACGACATCGCGACCCAACAGAACTTTCCAAGACACAGGAAATTCTCGATGGGGTGAAGTCTCACCAAACCCAGCCTCAAAAATCACGTAAAAACCCAAGGCACCCCATGTCTGCGTGCGAGCTGTTGTCACCCCAAACCTCCTCGTTGTTGGCTGGGCACCCCCCAGTGCTCGAGGCCGGGCCATTTACCTGCGCCGTCAGGGCGCAGTGGCACCCGCCGGTGCCCCCATTCTGAAACTTGGCGCCAGATGTGATTTACACGATGTCGCGACACTCATCCGGGGTCCGACTCCAGAGGCGGAATTTGCGGTTCTGCGATTTCCTGAACGCCCAAACCGTGTCCTGCCAGGACCCAGCTGGGGATGGTTCCGAGGTCCCCGTGGAGGCGTTTTGGGGACGGTGATGTGCGGGCATTTTTTGGTCCATGTTCTTCTCTCCCTTCAGTGGTGGGGGCCACTCGCCCGTGTCCTGAGCACGTGCAGATGCAGCGTCTGGGTGGGCGCGAGGCAATGTGGGCAGCAGGTGTGCGGGGCCGCCGAAGGAGCCGGGGGGCAGGCAGGTGCTCGGGTCACGGCGATCCCACTGCCGGCGCGGGGACCATTTTCCTCTAGATAATAGGGCTTTGTGCAAAGCGGAACCAGGAGAAGCCGGACGCCTCCAGCCCGGCGACGCGCGTCCGGCTTTCCCACTCAGACAAGGCCTGGCCTGGGCGCGGTCGCCGGCATTCTTCAAAGGGCCCAAGTTCGCACGGGAAGAGGGATGGTTTGTATTATTCGTAAGTAGGATTTTATTGCGTCCCGAGGGCAACATTAATGTAGGGGTTGTTCTTTGTACGGTGAGCGATATGACCCGGGAAGTCCACGAGGAAGAAAAGAACCCAGTGAGTGCATTCCGCTCTCAATTTTCTCTCTCTTTACTTCTTTCTTTTTTTTAAAAAAAACGCTGGTAAAATATTTATAGCGTAAAATTTAGCACCTGGAAAGCGTAGGGCCCTGTGGCATCAGCTGGCCCCACATGGCTCTGCAGCCAGCATCGACCCCGTCTGCGCGCGGACCTCTCCATCCCCCCACACGGAAGCTCTGCGCCCGTTCAACTTTTTTGTAATTTTTCAATTTTCCTTACTTTAAAACTTTTTAAAAAAATATTTTATTTATTTATTTGAGATAGAGCGACAGTGAGAGAGCACAGAAGCAGGGGAGCGGAAGACAGAGGGAGAAGCTGGTTCCCCGCGGAGCAGGGAGCGATGCAGGGCTCGATCCCAGGACCCCGGGATCATGACCTGAGCCGAAGGCAGAGGCTTAACCCACTGAGCCACCCAGGTGCCTCTTAAACACTTTTTATAAAAGTCTTTCCATTAAACCATTTTAAAAATCTTTTTAAAAATTTTTTTAATTATTATTGTTTTATGATGAAGAAATATATCCAGGAAGGAAAATTTGCAGGGGAAGGTCAGTGGCTGGATTCATGTGTTAAATTAAATGTGTTAAGTTTGAGAACCTAATTTAAACCACGTCCCGGGCGGCTGCCCCCGGCTCAGGTCGTGATGCCAGGGTCCTGGGTTCGAGTCCCGCATCAGGCTCCCCCGGGGAATCTGCTTCTGCCTCTACTGATCCCCCTGCTTATGCTCTCTCTCGTGCGCTCTCTCTCAAATAAGTAAAAGCTTTAAAAAATGTGTTCAAAATATGCTGAGCAAGTCGTGGGCAGAGGTGCAGGTTTCCTGCGCAAGAGGCATGGGGCGGGGGTCGGTGCGGACTGGGGTTTCCCGCGGATGAATCTCTTCGCTGTGCACACGTTGGTCTCCCCTTCCATGGCCTCCCACACGCGCTCGCGTCACTCCACCTGAAACCGTCCATCGGGGCTCCAGGGGCAGAGGCCTGGCTGTGCCGCGTGCGGGGGACCCTTCCCGCGCGCTGGGAACACGGAGGAAGCCCGTGCGCGGGCAGGCGTGGGAGAGCGTGAGCGCGACATGTCCTGTGTCACTGTGTGCACGCGCACGCGGACGCACGACTGCGGGAGGGGCGCACGAGCCGGTGGGGCTCTGCCCGTGGCCGCCAGCTGCCCGCCGTGCGCCCGTGGAGCGCCAGCTCTGGCCTGGACCAGCCCTTCCCTCCGCGTCGGTTCACGAGCCCCGCGCACCTGCGATCTGAGCTCACCGGAGGGCGGGGATGCCGCTCCTTCCCTGTCCTTCCAGCCGTGTCCCTCATGCCTTCGGACGAAAGACGTCCGGTGTCCCGGGCGCACGCCGATCCCCTCCCCCACGCCAAATGCAGTGCACCCCTCTGTCTCCATTCTGGTCCTGTGCCACGGGCACTGCGTGCAGAGCTCACCCTCAGTTTGCAGGATGGACAGTCCCCCTGCGCTGGGAACAGCAGGAGGGAACAGAGATGGGGGCCACAGAGCACATGCAGGCTGCTGTCAGGACGGGAAAGTCTCACCTGGAGGGGCGAGTGGGTGGTGGATGCCGGCAGGGCTGGGGCCGGGCATCCCATGAATGGATCCTTGGTGTGCGTGCATGTGGCCGCTGTGATGGTGAAGATCGGCAGACAGAAAGCATGTCAAGGGGACGGGAGGGTCGTGTCCCAGCCCCTGGAGCTCCAAGCCCTGTGCCCTGGATCTGACAAGGCACAGGGTAGGGAGGGGGCTCTGGGTCAATTCGTGTCCATGTTGAGCATGGAATCGCCCTCCAAGGGGGATAGAAAGAGAACCTAGTCATGCACAGCAACTGGGGAGGCTGCCTGTCCTCCCTCCCGCTTCCTCGAAGCCACAGAAACCCTTTGAGGGGGCCCCCGCCCTGCCCCGGGCCTCCTGGACAAGCCCCCACTGTTGCCAGTCTCTGCGCCCAGAACATGACCAGCCAGGACCTGCCTGCAGCCTCCGGCCAAGAGTCATATTTCATGACTTGACCACCGAGGTGGGAAGCCAGGGACGGCATGCGCTAAATAGATTATTGTTGGGGAGAAA
The DNA here is from genome assembly GCA_004024625.1 of Mellivora capensis. Lineage (NCBI taxonomy): Eukaryota > Metazoa > Chordata > Mammalia > Carnivora > Mustelidae > Mellivora > Mellivora capensis. The sequence continues at coordinate 3,561 of PISX010010882.1, read as the reverse complement.
ATAAATAAAGGAAGTGTTCCATGGTGAGCTTAAAAAAAAAAAAAAAGCGAAGGTTGGAGAATATGAGTAAAAAGGAAGCTTTCTTTCCCGAGGCTTTGGTCAGACTTGACATGCACAGAAATTGCCCTAGATGGGCCGTCTCTTAAGTGGGGAATTCTCCGCCCCCTGCCCCTGGGTGTAGGGACCAGGCTAAGGGGTAAAAGAATTATTTCCAAGGTGGCGACCGGGAAGCAGAAGTGGAGTCTGTCACACTGTGGTGAGAGGCCAGCCACGCGGTGTTTTCTCAGTGCACAAACCTCATCTTGGATCCAGGAGTGAGGAGACAGAGCTGCTGGACCCCATTCCGGGGCAGTGCAGGCTGTAGGGCATTCATGGTGGCAAAGTATGGCCTGCTGGCTCGACGTCTTTGCAGGACCCAGGAGAGAGCAGCATGGGTCTACCCTTCTGCTTCCACACCAGAAATAGCTCTGAAATCGGGGTTCTCAGCTGGGGGCGATCAGGCTTCCAGGGGACACTTGGCAAAATCTGGACATGTTCTTGGCTCTTGTGGCTGGTGAGGAGATGATCCTACCTGAGTGGGGTGGATGGAGACCAGAGATGCTGCCCAGCACCCTACAGTGCTCAGGACTCTGCACATCAGAGAGGGGATCCAGCCCCAGATGTCAGGAGTAACTGAGGCTGAGACAGCCTGGTCTAGCATGAGAGACTGTCCGTCCTTCCGTCTGTTCATCCATCCATCCATCGTATCTGTCTATCATCATCTATCATATCTATCTATATCTATCTATCATCAATCTTTCTGTCTATGCCCCTATTCTCTATCTACCTACCTACCTGCATAGACAGTGGTTCGACCCTTGGGATGACTCTACCTTCAGGGAACATTGCACACATGTCTGCAGACAGCTTTTGTTGTCTCCACTGGAGGTAGGAACATCCTTCTGGCATGTGACAGGTGGAGCCCACGGACCCCACTCAACATCCTCCAACACACAACATCCCCCCCCCCCAAGTGTTGAATCCCAAATGCCAACATCTCTCCTGGGGTGATGGTCTAGTTTGGCTTGAGCACATCTGAGCAATGAGCACTCGTGTGTGAAGGGACACCGTTCTCTTCGTGTGGCTGTGGCTGTGGCTGTGACATTCTGTCTTGAAGGAATTTTTGTTTAGAACCAACCCTCCCCATTTCCAGTAGAATCCAGGTTTGGTTTTCTTAAGGGACCATGATCATCACCTGAACGTGGTTTCCACCTGCCATAGTTATTCCCATTGCCACATGGATCCCTGTAACATAGATCATGGTACCCGTCTTCCAGGCAACCCCCATGAGAAAAATCACACTCAGGCACCATTTGGGGCAAGATGAAAGGGAGAAAATCATGCGTAGTTTCAACATGAAAGGAAGTGCTCCCTTCTCCCCCAGAATTTGGAAGAAAAAAATACCATTTGCTTGGCGCCCCCACGGACATTAACCTTCCTTTATAAGAAAGGGGAGTTTGTGGCGGATGGAATAACAGAGGTGAACCTGACAAAGAAGACGTCGGGGCAGAAGCTTGCGTGCCTGCGTCCCCAAGTTCCAGGCGGGTCTCGCCATCGGTACGAGGTAGGGTCTGCTCCCTTCCTCAAAGCCACGGGGAGGAGTGCTCAGACGCATAGTCCCCACATGTCCCACTGAATCGCAACACTCAGGGTGAGCTCTCGGGTTCATTCCTTCCTGAAGACACTCAGGTGACAAGCACACAGCCTCATGGAGTTTCAGGAAGAAAGAGGCAAAGATCCAAAGAAAGAGGGCTGGGGCTGAGGGAGCCTGCGGGCTCCTGGAGACGCACAGACTTTGTACCAGTGGCACGAAAACACAGTCACACCATGAAGGGTCTGGGAGCCATGGGCACAGGGAGCTACCTGTGCTGAGCTGAAATGGACTCCCAGAAGATGCCCATGTCCTGATCTCCATGTGGTGGACTGAACGACATCCTCAAAGATGTATATGTCCTGATCCATGCATCCTGCATGGAGAATAATGGCCCCAAAGCATCCACGTCGTGATCCCCATGTGGTGGACAGGATAATGACCCTCAAGATGTCCATATTCCAATCCTTGCACGCGGATAGGACAATGTCCCCAGAGATGACCACATCCTGGATCCCCATGTGGTGAACAGACAAAGATCCCAAAGATGTCCACATTCCTACCCCCTTGTGATGGACAGAATAGTGTCCCCACAGGTGTCCACATCCTGATCCCCATATGGTGGACAGAACAATGGCCCCAAAGTTGCCCACAATCTGTGTTGCACTTATAAGGCACTTCAAAGTTTAGAGTGACGTCCACATGCTTTTGGAGAATGGTGGCTAAGTTTTCTTATGAGTACAAATGTAGGAATAACAGAACCCGTCCCACAAAAGACCCAGAACTGTTGTGAAATGCTGCAAGGATGGAACGGTCTCCTGATTTCATTCTCTTCTTTCCAGTTCACGGCCACTGAATGTGATGGTTAATCTGTCCATTTGCTTAGCCAGGGGGTGTCTAGATATTTGTTTGGCATTATTTCTGGGTGTGTCCATGGGGGCATTTCTGGATGTGACTGGCATTTGAATCTTCTCAGTAGGTGGAGCAGATTGTCCTCCCAATCTGGTGTGTGGGCCTGGTCCAATCAGTTGAAGGGAGGGGGTTGATGTCACTCCCAGAGTGTGGGTGGACTTGGTCTTATCAGTTGGGGGGGGGAGAAAAGCAGACCAAATTTGGGTGGGCCTGATCTAATAAGTTGAAGGGAAAAGTCACTCCCAGAGTGTGGGCAGGCCTGATCTAATCAGTCGAAGGGGGAAGTATTTTCCAGAGTGTGGGTGGGCCTGGTCTAATCAGTTGAAGGAAAAGTCCCTCCCAGAGTGTGGTCTTGCCAGAGGCCATGGGTTTCATATGTGACCTTGGAGGCAGCAGAGGACTTTGCAACAGACTCGCTGTCATCCAATCAGCGTCCTGTTTTATGGGCAGTTGAGACTAAGCACATAGAAAGGGGGCTTGTATGCATGGACGCTTTATGGCCACACTGGAACTTTACTTAGGAGCAAGAAGGCCCCCTCGTGCCTGGTTATGGATGTCCCCCCGGCCCCGTGGACACAAAGAAAGACCGTCTTTCTGGGTCCCTATCTGCCTGGCCCATGGCGGCCCATCAGGCCAGAGAACACACGGCTTTGCCAAGTCCCGGAACGCTGGACCGTCTCCTGCCCTCTGCACCTGTCGGAACAAACATGATGTTTCCCATTTTCTGCCTCTATTTTTTTTTTTTTTTAGACAACTTGATGGCGTTCCCTCTCTTGTCATCCTGTTGGGGAACGTGACCTTGTTCTCCTCTCCTGCTAAGTGTCTTCATCCTTTTCTCCATCATGAATCTTTTATTAGAGATAATGCTAATCTACAAATAATCATCCCAGCACGTGCACCACCACCCCGCAATAAGATTGCAACCCAGCACCATGATGGAACATTTCCGTGATTACTAACTCAATTATCTGGGTTGCCCCAGACCCGAATTAGTCCCTGAGGGCTAATTTCCTGTTTCT
>PISX010010881.1:0-68130 GCA_004024625.1 Mellivora capensis | reverse complement strand
AACAACAGCAAAAATCTATTGTGTGCTTTGGACTAACTTATAAAAGGTTGAAAATATGCCACATGAGTAATTTTTATTAAGTTTAATCATGGTGTAATTTGTAAACATAGATTACAAAAGGAATTATGGATGCATCTTATACGAGCATTTGTCATAGCCAAGGTCCAAAACTACAAATTAAAGTGTTCAGAAGATTTAATGTGTCTAAATGTGGCCTCTTCTGTGTATGTTAAATGAAATATAAACATTTTCTTGTTTTTAAATCTATGCAGTGGTCAGAATTCTTTCCTGCTATATTGTGTTTGATCTGTCTGCAAACATTTCAGTGTAAGTAGCCATTGAGGGTTTCCCCAGGGGTGAGTGACCATGTTGGAAGACACAAGCTCCTGATTCAGCCATGAGGCTGCTCAACGGTGTACCTTCGGTGTTCTTGATCGGGGCTGAGGACTGACACTCAGCCCAGACATGTGGTCATGGTGGGATGCTGACTGTCACTCCCCATCTACCATTGAAGGAAAGAGGAAAAGGATAGAGACTGGACACTAGTCTTTACTCAGGCGACAAATTTTTTTGTTGTTGGTTTGACAGTAAATTGAATTCCAAGTTTCCTTGTATCTCTGTATTGAACCACTAACCTCAAAATAGACCAGCAAGGTCAGTTAAAGTTATAAACATTAATTACTGAGAATTCTCACAGTCTGTTCCTTTTGGAATCCTGCTTTCTCTCAGGCTCCCTCCCCCCTTGGCAAAATGGGAATCTTTTTTTAAATGAGCTAGCTAACTATGAGATACATGTTCTTTAGAAATGCAGCTTGAAATGTTTTCTTTCATAAAACTTGCTACAGTTAGCCCTTCCTGAAACACAGAATGTCTCCTAGATGGTTTAAATTGTGGTGCTCTTGTCCACACCAGCCACGTGATCTTTCACCTTGTACATCTGGAATATCGCCTGGGCATCCAGACACACTCAGAGAAATGGCCACGTTGCTGCCATCCCGTAGCCAATCACCCATGGTGGGTTTTCAGAGTTCAAGGGCATCTGAGAGGTTGAAGGTTCACCTCTTTTTACAGATGGGGGAACCCAGGCCGTGGAAACGTAAATGATTTTCTCAAGGTCACAGAACTAGTTTTGTAATCTTGAGATGCTGTATTTCCACAACTGACCACATCTATCCCTGCAGTCAAATTCAGAATATACCCAGGGTATAAGAACTACTTTGTGAAACTGCTGGAGTAGAAACACAATGTCCATATTATAGGACTAAATGTAAGTGAATTCTTAATTTTTCTCTATTTAATATTCTGTGTTCTGATGTATACAAGAGTTCACTGGGTAGCATAGCATGCTTTATTAAGCATGAGAAAGAATCTAAGAATTGTCAATAAAATTGAACCAATACCTTAATTGCATGTCTGTACCCAAGAAAATACTGATAGCATCATCTTTAATGAAACCAAATATTTATTTTAAACTATTATGAAATTACCATTCAAATACATTTTTAATCTTATTTTTTAATATCAAATCCATCTCTTTGACCTTGTTTCACTGTATATAAGAAGACTTTGCTGTAATGAGTGTTATCCACAAAAAAGGGGAGGTAACAGTGAAAGGAAGTTGTCTCATTTTCAGACAGGCCTTGTTTTTGTTGGATGGTTTTGCTTAAAATCCAGTAGCCAAATGAGGAAACTGTGAAAGCAAAGCAAACATTTTTATTACAGATGAACCCTTATAGTCTTAAAATTTGGACACATACTGATTTTGGCTTGATCTTTGGAAACTGACATGTTGACAAAAATATGTCATCACAAAGGTCTTAGAGGGTCTTCCACAAAATCTGAATGGGAAGAACTCTTTGATCTCATATCTTACAGCTCTTTACATGAGTCATTGGTAAATCGTGATCTGGCTTTTGTTTGCATGCCCCCAGTGACAGAGGATGCACTACCGTATGAAGTAATTCATTCCATTTTGCAGACAAGTTCAAATTGTTAGCAATTTATACAATAGCATTGTCCACTGGGCCTAGTTAAATTCTTTGGAGAAGCCTATAGGAAACAAATATTTGTCCTTTTCTACATGATAATCTTTGAAGTATTTGAAGATTGTTCTTAGATCTCCTTTGGGTCTTCTCTTCTGCAAGCTGAGCATCTCCTAAGTTCTTAGGGGGTGCCACGTCCCACCGTGCCATAAATCACTGCAGCCAGTACCATGGGCCACAGAGTTGTAGAAGTGGAAATCAGAGTGGCTAACACTTATGGGGTGTGTTTTGAGGATCCGTGTGCTATCATCTCACACACATCTTTTAACCCTTAAAACAACCTGGTGAGATATTACTGTTCCTATCTCCACAGAGATGAGAACAGTGGAGCTCTGAGGATCACAGAACAAATCACAGAACAAGGGGTGGTAGAACCCAGATCTGTCTGAATCCAGAATGTGGAATTTGATCTCCTTTTATAAATGAAGAAACTTGAGCCCCAGAGAAGTAAAGTGGCGTTCCTGAAGGCACTGCTTTCCAGAACAAGGCTGTGTTCAGGGGTCTCTCCAAGAGGGGAGGAGTCTGTTGACAGGCTCCTTATCTGTTTCCTACTCTGCTTTAGAAACCCGCTCTCCTCATTTCTGTTGAACAAGCATTTGTTGGATCTTTACTGTGTGTCTGGAACATGTATCTGAAATCAGAAGCAGGGGTGATGCCAGTGTGGTGAGGCTAGCTCTTGAGAATTTTGCCTAACACAGCAGGAGGGACTCAACACATTCTGAGGTATTTATGTGCTAAAACAGTGGTGGGGTTTATGTTTCTTGGCAATAAAATCATTTTAAAAATAAACTGCAAATACTCGTTCAGAAGCCAATGGATGATCTTCAGCATGTTGTGCTCATTTCAGAATCCATCCCACAAGCTTACTCAGCTCTAAAAACCTTATGCTGTAATTTCCCCACTTAAACTTTCAGGAGCCTCCAAATGCCTGGAGGCTGAGTCAAGTGGCTTATGCTTACCTTTCATCCTTCCCTTCACCAACCATGCTACCAAGCCAGGTTGCCTCCTGCTTCTCCGGTTCTTGCTCACAACCTGCCCCTTGCTTGGAATGTCTTTCACTTCCTGCCACTTAGCCAAGTCCAACACAACTCCCAAGTTCCACATTCCCTGACCTTCCCAAACTCATGGTCTTTCCCTTCTTTCATTTGACCAGCAGCTGCTGCCAGGATTACTCACTCAGTCCTTAACAGATAGAGCTATGCACAGAGAAAGATCCAGTCCTACGTAGTGAAAGCCCTAGTTTCCCTGATCCCCCACACAGTACCCAGGACAGGGGCTTGTCCGCAATAGACACAAAAAACCTATTTTCAGAAAGGTTAACTGGATTTAATTTTAATGAGTGGATGTTGGGGAGTCCTTATGCTTTGGAAAGCACAAAATAAAATCCATGGGTTATTAAATTGAAATAAAAAGTTGAAGGAGGGAGTTTATGAAAAATTGTGTCAGGAACTGAATTTTTGTAAATCAGTATCTGCAGAAGGATCATTGTAATCATAGGAAGACAGCATTAGTGTATGTGGTTCCTTGAGAGCTAGAACTGCATTTCATTTAGATTTATCTCTCCAACTCTTTACACAAGAGCTCTGTCATATATTAGGTAAGTCATTAAATGGAATTAATTAGTGAATGAATGATTAATTCATAATAGAATCATCCAAGGATGACAGGGGTACCTTTGGGGAGTGGTGAGCTGCCAGGCATGGTTTGGGCAACAAGGGAAGGAATATCCTTTCCAATCCCCAAGTCTTTGGTTCTCTGAAATGCATTAGGACATTCGATAATGATTAAAATGTCTTTCCGGATGGTTTACCAAAAAAAGAAAAAAAAATTACCCCTGGATTTATCAGCTTTGGAAGTTTGAATTCTTGCCTCTTAATGGATATTTGCTTTTCCAATGAAAGCTGTGTTCTACTGCTGAATAAATGTTCTGCTCAGCTGTAAGAGGATTAATCAGAATAGTGGGGAAAGGAGGGGTGAAGCACCTGTTCTCCAGGAGCAGCAGCTGTTTCTTTGGAGCCAAAAAGATATCAGTTCAAATTCCTCCTTTTCTATTTACTAGCTTTGTCATTTTGGACAAGTTACTCTTTATTTATTTATTTTTTTTAGACTCATTCATGTTAGAAAGAGAAAGAGTGTGTTGGGGAGAGGGGCACAAGGAGAGGGAGAGAGAGTCTTAACACAGACTCAGTGCTGAACCCGGAGCTGACGTGGGGCTCTATCTCACAACCCCAAGATCATGACGTGAGCCGAAACCAAGAGTCAGATGCTTCACTGACCACCCAGGCACCCCACTCTTCATCTTTAAGACAGGGATGCTTACTCTTGTGCAGGGTTATTGTAAGGATAAAATCAGATAATGCTGAAAAGCATCTAGCACAAAACTGGAACCCATTGGCTTACGATAGATGATAACTGTCATGCTTACACATTCCTTCGTGGTTGGCTAAACTCCCAGTAATAAGCTTTCCTGTTCATGTAGTGCTTTGCATTTTACAGTTTACAAAATGTAGTTACAGCCATTATTACCTCATTTGGTCTTTGAAACAACCCAGTGAGGCAGAACAAAGATTACTGTTATTTTACCAGTAAGAAAGGTCATGGTACTTGCCTCCATGAGACCTTGCAGAATGGGGACTGGAATTCACGTCTTCCCATTCTAGGTCCATACCCAGGGTTCCACTTCACCTGCTGCTGCAGTGCCCAGCGTTAGGCTAGGTTCCTCAAGTTCCCTTCATTTATTCAGCAAATATTTATTGCAACTCAAATAATTGAGCTAGATATTGGTCCCGTTTGTGGCATCCCTGGTTAATTAGCAGTATGCTTGGTAGATAATATTATTACTCAATAAATACTTGTGGAATGAAGGGATGAATTAAACCAGTTTTCTGTGTCCTTTCGCTAGATTACCCTGCTACCACCAAAGGGGCAAGCACGCTTGCAGGGACTGAGAGAGACTGGCTATAGGGAGATGCTGGTACAGGATGAGCCTGTTTATTAGCAACAATGTGCATGACTCTCAGAATAATTATGCTGAGTAAAAGAAGCCAAAAAAAGGGACGCCTGGGTGGCTCAGTTGGTTAAGCAGCTGTTTTTGGCTCAGGTCATGATCCCAGCATCCTGGGATCGAGTCCCACATCGGGCTCCTTGCTCGGCAGGGAGCCTGCTTCTCCCTCTGCCTCTGTCTGCCACTCTGTCTGCCTGTGCTCCCTCTCTCTTTCTCTCTCCCTCTCTCTCTCTGACAAATGAATAAATTTAAAAAAATTAAAAAAAAAGAAGCCAGAAGAAGAATGTACTGTGTGACTCATTTATAAAAAATTATAGAAAATGTAAATGAATCTATTGGACAGAAGGCAGTTCAGTGGTTGCTTGGGATGAAATAGGGCAGATAGGGAAGGAATAGTTACAAAGAGGCGCAAGGGAACATGGTGGCAATGGATATGTTCATTATCTTGACTGATACGACTGATATGATAGTTTCATGGGCATATAAATATGTTTAAAAGTATCAAATTATATATTTTAAATATGTGTGTCGTAATCAGTTGTAAAGCTCTTTGACACGGAAAAGGAGGAAGCAGAGGAAAAAGAGATAAAGGAAGAGACGGAGGAGAAGAAAGGGCAGGTTCTCTCTACAAACACTAATGCCAAGGCCCATAATGAGGCTGGTTCTCTGTTCCTCTAGTGATCAGTATCTAGGCATGCCAGGTGGAAAAAGGATTGGCTTGGGAGTCGGGAGGTCTAGTTCCTGGTCTTATCTCTGCCGCTCACAAAGGGATGGTGCTGGGCATTAGCCTGACCTCAGTCAGCCTCCACTTCCAATTTATAATTTTGCAATGTTTGCCCAGCCAATCTAAGCATCAAATGGGAGTTATGTAAGGTGACACATCAGAGTACTCAGTGAACCATGAGTGTTGGTTAAAGGGAGATATGCAGTAGGGTGACAGGGAACCTCTCTCTAGAACCTCTTTCTAGACTAGTCATGACAACAAATGCTACACAGGACATAGAGACCCTCGGCAGCAGCTGCGTTGTTTGAGCTCTCTGTCCTTGGCTAAATGATCCCAGACTCCTACAGTACAAGTGGTCTTGTGTCCACTGGCTACCGATTGTTAAGAGTTGTATTCTAGATCCAGCTCTGCCACACACTCGCTGTGAGAACCCAGATGGTCATGGCTCCAGTCAGTGTGTCTGTCGAATGAGACTGGACCTGCTGGCTCGGGCACTGCACGACTCGATGCCCTTTAGGGCAAACCACCTGCCCATGCTGATGACCCCAGATGGGGGAAGTAAGGCCAGTGGCCATTCTCACATCTCTGACCCTCAATGACTGAGGAGTCAGGGGAATGGTAACCTTTACCACTCCCCCAGCCCTCACCAACACACACACACACAAAATTTTGTTTCTAGTTTGTTCTCACAAACACCAAGTCAACCTATATACAGATGTAACATATCATTTTAAGTTTATTCACTCAGCATTGATGACATTACGTTCAAAATCTTACCTCCCAGAAAGGCTGGTCATCAAAATGTTTGGCCGCAGGAGGTGCCTTAAATATTTTGAGGCTTAAGACCAAACCTGTTAAAATTCAATACTGCATGTTAAACCTTTAGAACACAGCATCTGTTATCTCAAAATTAATCAAAATATGATAGGCCAGCTATGGTTAGCTCAACAAAATCCCTTCTTCTACAGCCAGAAGACGGACAAACTGAAGCGCTGGCCTTCCTGGACCAGCCTTATTAATTCTATAGACATCTCTTAAAAGAAAACTGGCGAGAGCAATTATCTCCAAAGGATTTAGATGATACTGAGAGGTGTACAGTAGCTACCGATCTGACATGCTTCCCCAGCTGGAATACAAGAGCCCTGTCAGCGCTCCCGCTGAAAAGCTGATTTGTACATGACACAAGAGCTACCATGGACAGCAACTCCCAATTCCCCGTTCCTGTCAGGTTGCTGGCTCCAACAAACTCTCTGACCTCCACTCAAGACGCCACTGGTGTAGTTGGGAAAGTAGTTTATAACAGCTTGCTTTTGTGCCTATTCTTATTTTCACCCATCCATCCTCTGCCCAGAGAGCTTGGCCCTGCGTATTCCTGCAGTGGTGCAAAGTCGGCCGAACTTCCCAGGATACATGAAGGGATTGCTCACCTTTCATATGAACCAGGGAAATGCCGTTGATAGATGCATCTGTGTATTTTTAATGGTGATTGGTCCCCAAGTATTAAGTAGTAAGATTAACAAGAGTAGGCGTGTACTTATTCACATTTTCCTCTTTTAATGCATACCTTTAACCTATATTGACATGTAGGGTGTAACCAGCACACCTTGTTTAGCTAGGATTGTTCAGAAATAATCTCAAACACCTATACGAACTTTCCAGATGGCAGAGGCTTACTCATCACCGATGAAAATGCATCAAAAATATATTTTCTTGTCTTATGACATAACACTAAACACATTTAGACTGTTGTTGTTGTTTTTAATCAGAGCAATTGCTAGGAACATCTATTTAGGGAATGCACTATCTAATGTAGAGGAAATATGTCGCTGTTGAGGGTGGTTGGTGTCTCTTAGCAGCTCAAGCTTTCATGTTCTAGAGTCTGGCTTTAAGAATTTCTTTTCTTCTGTTAGGCTGTCTCCTTTCACCTCTCACTTCTTCCAGTGGGCCTTACCTCTAGAAACCTGTCCCACTTCTAACCTGCCATTTCTAATCTGCCGCAGCTGGGAAACCCAATAACCATTCTTGGAGGGGATCGTTTCTTATGTCAGTGTAGAAAGGTCCCAAATCGGGGGACCTCCTGGCAAGCAAAATGCTCAGCTTTAGGGGGTCAACTTGATGTTATCTGGGCTGCTTGGTGGTCTCCTTCCCCCTTCCATTGTTCAAGTTCTTTTTATTCACCAGTGTTCCTATGTTCAAAGCCACATGTAAAGAGGAATGCTCATTGGTCTTAACTCTTACAGGAACAATATTCTATTCTCTTTCTTAACTCCAGGCAAGCATAAAAAAACCCACAAAACCCTCCGAGGGTTTTGTACTGTTTTACTAAACAGTGCAAGTCAGTTTCACCTTGTGAATACTAGTGACAATGGTGAATGGTGTCACAGTCCAGAGGAGGTGATAAAATATCCAGATAAAATACAGGATGCTCAGTTAGTGTGGAACTTAAAAAATGGGCATCTTGTATTTTCACTTGCTAAATCTGGTCACCATTCTCAGGATTATAGTGCCACCACGAATAGAATGTAAACGTATAGAGGGAGGCATTTGTCTCATCTGTATTTAATCAATCACCTTGACTGCAGAAAGTTGAGGCCAGTGAGTATATTAGAGCAATTCTAGTCAGTCTTGCTCTCTAAAGTCGCCCAGGCAATTTCAAAAAGTACCTCCTACATGTTTTGGAGCAGAAAAGAAGCCATTGTCCTTTCATTTTACAGAGAAGCCGCCCAAGGCCCAGAGAGACTAAACTAATGTGCCCAATGCCACACAAACCCTTTATGTCTGATTATGCTATTTTGCCCCTTCTTTTGTATTCATTCCCTCTTAGATACACAGTATATGAGTGTCTAACGAATAAGGCTATTTGTAGAATAAAGGTGAGCACTTCTGGACAGAAATCACATTTTCTCCTAGCATATAAATAAGACTGGCAAATTAGTAACTCCCTAAGGGTCTTTTCCATTCTGTCATATTGCAGGAGCAAAAGTATAATTCAATCCTCTGTTTAAAGATTTCCAGTGGTTTCCCATCTCTCAGAACGATCTAGTTCCTTGTTACCACTCTGTCCTCAAGCCCTGCCACTCTCCTTTTCACTCTATCCATATCCACCATACTGAGCATGCTTTGCTCCTGTCTCAGGGCCTTTGCACTTGCTCTCCCTTTTCATGGAATGCTCTTCTGCCAAACAAACACATGGTATGTCTCCTTCCCTCTTTCCTTTTCAGGTTTCTGCTTAAAGGTCAACTTATTTAGATAGGTCTTCCCTTCCCAACCTTCTAAAAGAACATCCCATCCTCACACTGACTCTGTGCTCCTCTACCCTGAGTTATTTCTCTTTATAGCACTTACCATCTCTGAAATAGTAAATACTCTACTTATCTGTTTATTTATTGTCCCCCCCCCACTAGAATATCAGCTCCATGAGATCAGGGAATGTGTTTTGTTCACTGTTGTGTCCCTAGTGCCTAAGAATAGTGCCCTGGCTCATAGTAGCTATTGAATAAATACCTGCCGAGCAAAATAATAGTATGGGTATTCTCAGGGAATGAAGGTAAACTTTTGGCATAAGGGTTTCCTTGGCTCACTGTACAAAATTGCGTGAAATCACCAGCCCTGGTCTCAAGAGGCTGCATTGTTGCCACTTGTTGTGGCAAGTTGCCACTCCCTGCTACTTGTAAGCTCCACAAAGTCTCTTACTTTCTCTGATCCTCAGAGTCCACACCTCCAGCAGGTAAGCTCTGAGGGCCTTTCTAATTCTGAAATGACGTGATTCTGCTTTTGTTGTTAATCAAGGTCTGAGCCCCTTTGCATCATTTGGCTTGAGCTGCGGGGGTTCGCAGGGAAGGGGATGGGCACAGACACATGCAGCCGTGATGGCCGGATGCCCTCTGGCCTCAAGTCCTGTGCCCTGGGCCATGGGGGAAGAAGGGCGGTCTCACACTCACCTGTCAAAACACCAGCTATCAGACCGGAAGCCATGGCCAAGCTGAGTGTCCCAGCGCCAAAGAACAACTGGATGCCGATCCTAGGACTGACAAAGTAGGATGTAGTCACATTCGGGAATCAGACTGCAGAGCTCATTGGGGCCAAGAAGGACTGTCTGCAACAGCAGTGATGCCGTCAGGAAGGGCTATCAGAAGAATAATCCCTCTCCCCAGGTAACACATTCCCCTGTCATGTTCCTGCAAAGCTACACAGACATGAAGGAGGGAAAGACGGGATTCCAAGATCCTCTTTGGCTGACTTCAATTCTCAGAAACGACAGATGATCAACTTGACCAGGAGGCAGAAAACCCAGGTTCAAGTCCAAGGACTGTCACTAGCTGCATGATCCTGGGCAAGTCACCTAACCTCTCTGTTCCCTCATGAGGCAATTAAAGATGAAAGATGAAAGTTCTATTTCCATCAGGAAAAGATGAAGTAGAGCATGGCTCTCAGGCTCATCTCCCCAGCCCACCCCTGTTGAACATACCTTCCTGTCCTCTCTCCTAGGCGATCCCAGGACCTCACTTTAAACTATGAAGTGGCCTGGGAGGACATCTACATGACCTTGCAGTAGGCAAATATTTCTTAGATCCACAAACTTGAAGGGAACAATGATGAACTGAACTGTGTTAAAATTAATAACTTCTGTTCATTAAAAGATACTATTAAGAAGGTGAAATATAACCCACAAAATGGGAGAAGATATTCACAATACATTTATATGACAAAGGCTCTATATCCAGAATTCCTACAAATCTATAAGAAAAAGGCAGAACACAAGAGAAAAATGGGCAAAAGAACTTGGACAGACATTTCACAATTCACAAGAGTTGTTCAAATGTCCAGAAAGCACATGAAAAGTGCTACACTTAGTCATTAGGGAAATTAAAATTAAAGTGATGTTTGATGCCTAATTGGATAAACTTAAAATGAAGGAAAATATGGGGTTTGGAGAATATATGAGGGAAAGGGAACTCTTGGGTGCCAAGGGTAAATGGACTGGCACAAACTACAGTGGGAAACGGGTAATATCCTCTAAAACGGATTATATGAATGCCGTGATCCAAAAATTCTGCTTCTAGGTATTTACTCAACAGAAGAGCATTTGTATGTTCTAAGAAAAAAAAAAGTGCTAGAATGTTCATAGCAGAAATACTAGAATGCTCATAATAGCTCCAAACTGGAAAGAACCCAAATGCTTGTCAGTAATGGATAAATTTTTTCATATTCACACAATGGAACACTTATTTTAACTGTGATTCTTAAATTCTGTATTTGTCTACATGGCACTCATTTATCACAAGGCCCAACTAATGGTTGAAATTGTTTACCGCTCTCTCTCCAGCAAGTCAGATTTCCTGGGAGTGCAAAATTCATATTATAAACCCCTGACCACAAACTCTAACATATGCTCTCAGTTTCTGCCCAACAGGGGACTCCCACATTACCCCTATCCCCCCATTGCCATCCACCTGAGGGCATAGTCTCAGTTCCCCTCTTTCTAGGCTGCCTAGTCCCTGGGTATGATAAGGTTTTGCGGGGCCCTACATGGTGTGCTGTGCCTCTCATTTCCAGGAGAACTGTAACATTAAACGTTTCCATCAATGACATTGATCTCTCTATGTCATCACTCAGTCATCCTTATGAAGTAAACCCAAGCACAATTCTACACTCTACCCCAGTACCCCAATAAAAATGAACAACGTGGGAGAGTCTCACAACTACAGAGTAGAGTCAAAGCCAGGGACATGACAGCACAGACTTCCTGTAGGAGTCCATGAACATGAAGGACAAAAGCAGGCAAAACGGATGGATGGTGCTGGAAGTCAGGTTCATGGGTGCCCTGGGATGGGACATGAAGGAGTTCTGGGTACTGATTACCTGGGCGTGTCAGAAAATTCACCAAGTGGAGCCCTGATGATAGTTGTACTTCTCTGGCTGTAGAGTATACTATGAAAAAATTTTTTTAAGTGACATTAAATGGTAACATGGAAGCTGACCCTGAATCTGCTAACTGCCAATCCCCCAGTTCACTCTATCCTGGTGTCACCTGAAAGCAGCAATGGATGGCACAGAGCCAGCCATGTTGACAGTCCCCAGGCAGGGTGGGCTCCCCTGCACCACGCCCTCTGCTCCCCGTGTTTACTATCTGATTTCACATGATGCTGGAGCAGCCCTCTGGGCAAGCTGTTGGTGTCCCTGTTTCACAAATGGGGAGATCCAGCTTGGAAAAGTGAACCAGGGCCTCCAACGTCACATGGCTTGGCATGAGTGGCTCCTGGGACTCAAACCCTTTCTACCCACGAAGACCATGCAGATCTCTCCCAAATTTCAGCATTTGTGGGTTACCTTCACAAATCTGGCCATATTGACATTCCAAGGATACTATTTTTTTAAAAATAATTTTCTTTGAGTGGACTTTTTTCTTTTTACATTTAAATAAATGTCTTTAAAAGGAAACTTTGAGTCAATATGTTAGAGAAATGGAAAGTAACTGTAAAAAGATGCAGTGCAAACAAAGTGTGGCTAAAGTCTCCCCCAGATGCAGCCCGAGTGCTTAGATCTCAGCGGGAGGCTGCCTCGCGGGCCTGCCAACCTGGCATTGGCACAAGCGAGGGGACACTTAGCACCTGAGTGCAGCCTTTCTCCCTGATGCAATTGAATAATTGAAACACAGTGTCTGGCCTGCATGATTCAAGGTTAGCAAAGTGTGCCTTTGCACCATTTAAATGCCACAGTTTGGGAAACCCCACCCCCTCGGGGTGGCAAGCACAGCACAGCACGTGACCCACTCCCATCTGCTTCCCTGATTGGAGCTCAACAAACACCCTGTGGGCAGAGTGAATGAAAAGCTAGCCCTGTGGCTCAATGACCCCACGCCCATAAACAGTTGCTCCACGTGTCACAGAGTAGTCTGACTCCCAGCTAGCCTTCATCCCTCTTTCCTGTAGAAGCCACAGTAGCAAGAATCACCATGAAGATAAGAGGGTGTCACTCCTTGCTGAATCCTCAGAGCAGCCCTGGGACACAGATCTTAGCCTCCCATCATGCAGACCAAAACTGAAACTTGAAGAGTTTGAGAATACTGTGCCTAAGGTCACATGGCTGGTAAAGGGGACCCCGGTCCGTCCCTCCCTGAAGCCTCTACCCCTGACTTCCAGCTGACCAGAGGCCTCCCTAAGAGGTGTCATTTCTGTCGCTATGCCCTTCCCTTGTCTGGATTCCTGCAGAGGAGAGGGGACAACTACTTGGTCCTCCACAGTCCCATCCTGGCCCCTGTTCTCAACCCTTCCCAACTCCCAGTTCAGTGATAGCCCCTGGATGGCTTGCACTTGGCCACTATCTGCAATCAGGGCTTTGTTTTCCTGGAGAGTAGTTTGTTAATCCTTGAGCAGCTCACCTTTGGTGGGCTGACCTTTGTTTTCATTTTGTTCTTTGTTGTTGTTTGCTCTAGGCTAATAGTATCAAACTAGTTTGCAGGAGAATCCCATAGAGGGCTGGTTGACCCACAGGTTGCTAGGCCCACACCACTAGGTTTCTAACAGTGCAGGTCTGGTTAGGGTAGGATTTGCATTTCTAGCAAGTTCCAGGTGATGTTAGTGCTGTGGAGAACCACTGCCCTAGGAGAGCCACAGAAGCACAGAACTGGGGAACTAGAAGGATTGGTGGTTCAGAAGGCACAGGTTGGCTGCCCACAAGCAGAATTTAGCCCACACGTTTCTAATGATTCTGAATCTCTTGCCAGTGCTTGAGAGCACAGGTGCATAACTCTGGATTTCTGGCTTCTCTTAAAAAGTCATTAGATCTGGGGACACTGAGCCTGGGTCCTGGCACAGTCATGGTTGTCTGGTGCTGATTTCAGACCAGTCACCCATGACTTCCCAGCCTCTTCTCGCTGCTCTCATTTTGTAACCTTACCTGCCTGGCCCCTGCAAGCACCTGAGCTTTACAGAGAAGGATTTAGGGGCTCCGAGAGAGGAAAGGATTTGCTGAGTTGCACAACTATGAAAACAGTGGCAGAAACATCATTGGAGCCCATCACGGAGGCGTCTTGCTTCACACAGACTATCTTCTCCCCACATGGAGGTGGGATCCCTCTTACCCCAAGCAGTTTAAGGAGCGATGTCTCCTATAATGTGGGGCTGTGGCCATCTCTGTTGTCAGAACTACAAGGGACCCAGCCCTCCATGATTTCTCCGAGATGCCTCCAAACACAATGAGCTCCTTGTCACCAAACTCAGGTGCTCATCACCTAGACAGCCATGATCCAGCCAAGGAACTTAGGACAGATAACTCCCCGTATGTACCATCTCTTAGAGTATGGTAATAATACCTCTCAGGGTGGTAGTGAGGATTAAATGAGATGATGGGCGTGACTCTTTTAGCCTAGGGCCTAGCCCCTAGAAAGCAGCCAATACACAGTGGTGATTACCAGTACTATTATTATTGTTATCACTGTAACAGGTCATCTGGAAAAATCTATCCCTGTATCATGCTCAAGTCACTCTTTCATTTTATGTGAGCCACACCTGGAAGATATTCACACAACCTCTGGGAGGTGATGGCCGGGGCTAAGGTATGTCAAACCAGTCACTGGAATCCATTGTCTGGAGGACAAAGGATCTGATCCTAGTCCCGAGGCCCATGTTCCTGCCTCACAGCGAGACCTTCGCCAAGCTCCCTCTCTCTCTCGGCCTCAAAGATGGTCTGTGCTTAGCATTCTTCTACATTAAAGTATTAAATACTTTTAACCACAAGGGGTCTGGCCTCAAGCAGCCTCCAACTACCCTATGAGGGGAGGCCCTGTTATGACCTGCGTTCACACCAGGCCATGCGGCTCACAGAGATTAGGTAGCACGCCCAGCTAGCAAGAGGTCAAGATGAGTCTGACTCCATGACACGCTCTTCACCATGACCTAAATAAACCACCAGGGGTCAAACCACAGACCCAGCTGGCTTGGGCCCCATCAACCTGCTCTGTCTGCGTTTGAGAGGCGGGGCTCACAACTGTCTGCCTTTGACCAGCACCCAAGCTGTCCTCTTTGGAAAGAAGACATGGCCTGGAGAGGCAGAGGCTAGGCCGAACGTATAGCTAAACGTGCCCCGAAATATTTGCCGAGGCCTGCTGAGTGCCTGGCTCCAACGCATGCACCATGGCTGACAGCTCGGGGCGTGTTTTTTCCCGAGCTGGATCTCGTGTGAAGGGGATAAACCAAGTCACCTACGTGGACTTCGTGGTCCAGTTGACCTCATAGATGATCAGCAGAATGTAGGTGATTCCACCGAGCAGACCTGGCAAGCCGAAGGTGTAGTGCACGCCGCAGGTGTCGTGGGTCCCCAGCACCTGGTTAAAATATCCCTGGAACAAACACCCAATGAGCAGCTGTACATGGAAGACTGACAACCCCTCTCCAGCCTTTCCACAGATCCTTGGCCTCCAGGGCCACCCATGGGGTCAGGCTTTGGGGCTCCCCTCCAGCAGGGCTCCTCAGACCTGAATGTGCACTTGCACCACATGGGGAGCATGTGAAACTGCAGGGTCAGGTTTAGTAGGCCTGGGGCCTGAGATTCTGCATTTCCCACAAAGTTCCAGGTGATGCCAATGCTGCTGGGCCCCTGACCACACTTGGGTCTAGCCCGGGCCCTACTCACACGAGGGGCTGATACTTCTGTGTTGTGAAAAGGCTGTCGGATGTTCAGAAGCACGCCTGGGTCCCACTCTCGATATGCCAGGAGCAGCCCCCACACCGTGTGTTAACCAAAATGTGTCTGCAGATATTGTCAAACGTCCCCGGAGGGTGATTGAGACCCGCTGGTCCAGCCCAAACGTAACTGCCATCCCAAAGACACCATGACTAACGAGAAGAAAAGAATCTGACCCCGCTCTGGACTTGCCTTCAGCACCCTTTCCCTTCACCACTTAGCCTCCCTGGGGGACCATGAGCCAACAAATATGGATACAAATGCAAATAGGACACGTGAGTTTCCCCCTTAGGGTCCCCCACTGTCTTCAGAATAAACACCCAGACTCCTCATGCTGCCCAGGAGCCACGCCTGAATATCTCTCAGCTCTCAGGACTGTGGTCCCACCACACTCCCAGGTGAGCCCAGTGCTGCAGCATCTGTTTCCTGCCTGGGCATTCTGTTCTTCTCACCACTGAGCCTTGGAACACACTGCTCCTTCTGTCTGGGACACATTTCCCTTTACTTTGCCTGGCCGATATCAGTTATCTGTCAACACTTGGCTGAGACAGCCTCAGCTCCAGGAAGCATTTCCTGATCCAACTCAGGCTGGCTTAGATGAGCTGTGTTATGTTTATTGGTCCGTTGCCCTCACTACACCATAACTTGGGAAGCATGATACATGTTAAAACATCCGTGAATCAATGAATGAAGGGACAGATGCATGAATCATCTCTGAACCATTCCCCCAGTGATGGAGTCAAAGAAACAGGCACAAAGAAAGCAATGGACATCCAGCCTGATGCGAATTTATGCAGGTTTCCCTGAACACTTCCACCTTTCACCATAGGGTCTCAAAGCACAGGAGATAAAAGACATTCATTGTAATTCCAAAGATGAAAAGCAGACTGCCCCATCACTGGTCAGATGAGACTGCAACCCTATTCTGGATTACGATTGCCTCCCTGAGTACCCATTATTCATCCAAATTCAGCTTCTTGAGCCATCCCAAAGTCTCCTCCTTTCTCCTCTACCAAGGCTTCAAACCCACAAAGAGTTGCTGCTCTGAAATTATTTCTCTTCAAAGTGTATTATAACAAATTGGCTATTGTGGGGTATGCTGGTATTATCAGTACTTGCTGGATGTTGAAGGAAGAAAAGTCTATCCACTTAGAAGAACCAAACAATCAGAAATGGGCATGACCTCGGTTAACCCAGCATCCCTTTCTGGCTGCTGCCCCTCCCACCCTCATTCACGCGGCTCATGGAGAGCAGCCATATATGTACGTTATGCTCCTGTCCCCCACACTCCCAGCCAAAGATAAGCACCCTGTCCAAACTAAACCCATAAGTCCCTTCTCCAGAACACTTGGGAATGGAGCCAAGAAAGTCCATCTAGCTGCTTTCCTAAAGAGCAAGACTACATTCCACCACGTAGAGCATGAGAAGGAGAAGGAAAAGGAAGTCTACAGAGTGGGAATAAAGCAGATACTCAAGAAAAGCAAAGAAAGAAGAGCAGGGACCATTCGGGCTCCCCACACATTCCTGTTCCTGGTGTCAATCATTCCTGGGTTCCCAGCAGCATCCCTGTTCTTGGGTTCTGTCACACCCCAGTAGCCTTATAATATTCCCCCCTGTGCCTGAGCAAAGTTGAACGGGTTCTGCTACTTGCTCCCAAGAGCCTAACAAATACACAGTACAGCCTGGGAGGGGGGCCCCTCACCCAAGCTCCGAAGCCTGCCTGAGAAGGTGTCAATGCCTGCCTACTGCAGCGCATGGCACCACACGATGGCCCACCGTGCTCCCAGGGCCCTGCAGGTCTAAGCCGAATCAGGCATCAGGTGCCCAGCTCCTTACCGGCAGGCACAGGGCTCCCCCGATGGAGATCAGTCCAGCCATAAGGCCCAGCACCATGGCAAGCCAAGGAGAAGTGATCAGATGACACGAGGCGCCCACAGCCACACCTCCAGCCAGTACCGCATTGTGGATATGAGTCTGCAGAGAAATAGCTTGTGGGCGAATGAAGCGAGGTCCAGGGAGGACAGCATCTTGCCCAGAGTCACTCTGTAAGCTGGTAGCCAGCAACACAGTGATGTCTTCCCTGCTTCACTGACCCTGAAACCGTCCCCTCCTCTCTGCTGAGACTACATGACCTTCATCAATGGTCTTATCTTACGCCACTTTTCAGGCTCAGGGAGCAGTCACCCTGATGAGGAGGCATTGAGCTTGAAAGTGTATCTTAGCCACCCTCACACCTGTTAGCGATGTGTCCTTGGGCACTGAGCCATTCACACTTCAACTTTTCCACTAGAAGAACGGGGTTTTGTTTGTATCTGCTTAATACCATTATTGTAAGACTAAATGAGTTACCACATGGAAGACTCTGGGTCAAGGACTCAAGAAATATAAGCTGGGGCGCCTGGGTGGCTCAGGGGGTTAAAGCCTCTGCCTTCAGCTCGGGTCATGATCCCAGGGTCCTGGGATTGAGCCCCACATGGGGCTCTCTGCTCAGCGAGGAGCCTGCTTCCCCCCCCCCGCCTCTGCCTGCCTCTCTGCCTACTTGTGATCTCTGTCAAATAAATAAATAAAATCTTAAAAAAAAAGAAATATAAGCCATTATTATTGTTTTTACCATTTTTATCATTGACTATTTGGTGCTTATGCCCCACGTCCTACTACCCAGCTTTAATCAGCTAGCTCTCATTCCTGGGTCACATCTCCACTATGTCCTTTTTTCCTCCAGAACTGGGGCCTTGCTTTGCTCTCACGCTACTTCCCTCTGCCCTCTCAACTCCAACCAGGTCTGGGCTCTGGGGCCTGGGACCAGCTTCTGGGCTTTCCTGACCTTTGGGCCACACCTGCCTCCCTAGATGTCCCCACCTTTTCTGATCCAACTCCCTGCCACCATGGAGCTCCCCCAGAAAGACACCCACTCCCCCTAGTGCTTCACCTGTCACACATGGCCATATTCTGTCCACTCTAGGCCCTGTTGTCTCTCTAGACTTTTCCCCACCACCTCTGGCTGGCTGGCCTCATAGCTGATCATCATGGAAACTTGTTTCATCTTTAGCTCTACCCTTTCACCCATCTCTCTCTCTCCCCGAAACTCACACAGTCTCCTGGCTACACTGATAACATGGCTAATGTTTGCCCAGCGCTATATCCCCCATAGAGCATGTTATGTGCGTTGTTTCTTAATTACCACTTTACACATGAGCTAGTTGTGGCTCCCAAAGTTTAAGGGGCTTGACCCGGGTCACACGGCTAGGGTAATAACATCCTTCTTTACCTCCAATTCTATTCATCCCATTCTTGAAATTTCTTAGGGGAAGGAGAGGGCCTGACTGATTCTATTCTAGCTTTTCTCTGCTGACTCTTGCTCATGGTGGCTGGTAACTAGCAGAAACAGGGTTCAAACATGGGTCTGTTTGGTGTCAACACTGATAGACTTAATCACTCCCCTCAGAGAGCCTTTGATCCTTTCCTAGTCTCCAAATTCCAGTTCCCATTTTGATAAAACAGTGCCCTTCCCGATACCCCAGGACACTACAGAAAAAGCTCTGCCACCCAGAATAATTTTTCCCACCCTGTGGGGCTGGTTCTGAACAGGGGGCATAGATACTTGTCCAGCCTAGAAGTCCTGAGTGTTGCCCGAGGGGCAGGGCCGTCCTCACCATGTTGATCTTCCACGGGGAGTGAGCCAAGACTGACACAGAGATGGCTGTCACCGTGCTGGCCGCGAGAGCATAGTAGGTGCTGAACACAGCATTCTTCCTTTCTGTTGGAGAATCCAACAGAGCGGAGTTGAAACTTGGCCAGAACATCCACAAGAAGAGGGTTCCTGGGGGTCAGAGAGGGTCATTGGCCGCAGCCAGCACTGCCACCCCAAACCCTGAGCCTGCAGGGGCTTCCTAGAACAGGCAGGGCTCAGCTTTGTCCCTTTTTAGCTCTGTGACTTTGGGGGCAAATCATGTCTCCTCTGAATTCCCAAGTTGATAGGGCCCAGCTAACATATTTTACAGGCAAAAACATGAAGGCCCAGAGAGTTGAAATCACCAACCCCTAGGCCTCCCGAGCCCAGCCTGTGATGGCCAAATGCTTATTCTGAAAATGTGATGTGCCATTTTGATTTGGCCTCATGGCTGGTTGTTGGGTCACCTACTGTCCAGCGCACTGCCGGATTTCCTCTTGGCTTCTCCCACAGTCTAGCTTCTGCCTTTCTGGTGCTGCTCTGCTTGATACACCTGTACTACTGTCCTTTTCCCCGTGCTGTCCCTCTCTCCACTGCTGGCCTCTGCTTTCTCCACTTGTCCAGTTCCCTCCCTTCACATGAAGACAAAAAGATGAAACTGATTTAAACTCAAGGGTAAGGAGTGGCCCATCTCCTGTGGATATTAGTGAAGAGCCTTGCCCTAGAAGGTATTGTAAATCCATCCAACACTACTTGGGTAGTTGAGTCATCACGGAGTGGCTCCAAGCACCCCAGGCACATTGGTAAAGGAGGGAGATTTTCCCACAGAGCCATTGGAGAGCCTCCCACTCACTCCCGGGGTGAAACCTCTCCCCAACCCCCCACCCCCCACACCCCACCTTGTCCTCACCCAGCATGGCAAACAAGCTGGACCTCTTTTCTGTCTGAGTCTTCTCCTGCACCACTCTCTCATTCAGAGATCTCGAGAGGAACCAGGCCACCATCAGCCCAAAATAGGTCGCAAACACGTGGATGTGCATCATGCTTACGTGGGCGTCCACCTGCAACAAAGCCAGCAGGGCAGTGAGCGCCGGCAGTCTTCGCACATGCGCCAACCGCCTGTACCTTGGAGACCATTAGGAGCTTCGCCTAAGCTCAGGAGGTGTGTCTTGGAATCCTGGCACTGGTGTTTGGAACTTCCACCGCCCAGCAGTTCCCTTTTCAGAGGGGACCTAGGAGCAGCCACGTATTTATTCCAAAGAAGTTGCTGGTTGGCCTTATCAGTAGCTATTCACCATTTTTGGCTGAGATCTATTTAGGGGAGACAAAAGGTTACACGGATGTGCGCCCCCACTGCTTCCTACATTTCAGCAGAAATTATGGAGCCATGAGGGACATCAACTTGGTGACAGGAAGCACCAGACTTGTTATAATACCAAACACTTGAGCCTTTAGTAAATTCTTTGCATAGGCTAATTTTGCTTTATGAATATCAAAGTTAGTAATATCAAAGTTAGCATCAAATAACCACTTAGCAGACTATTAGCAAGTCCTGTCAACTCTGCCTTCAAAAGATATCCAGAATTGGCAGAATTGTTACCACCAGGTTTCAGTGACCCCACCCTGATTTAAGCCCCACCATCACTACCCCCAAATTATTGCAGTAACCTTCTAACTGGTCTCCCCATTTCCACTCTTGTCCCTGTACAACTACTTTCCACACAGTAGCCAGAGTGACCCCACAAACATCTATGTCAGTTCATGGCCATCTCTGCTCAGAATTTTCCAATGGTTCCTCTCTCGCTCAATTCAAAGTCCGTGTTCTGGCTATGACCAGTAAACCCTGTGTGACCTGCTCTCCCCTAACCTCCCTGACTTCATTTCCTGCTCCAGTCCTGACACACTCTCCTCGCTCTTTCTCAAACCCATCGGCATGCTCCCACATCAGTCTCACTTCACTCTGGACTTTCCAATGCCTGGAATGCAAGGTGGAGGAGTGGCCCACCAGGGGTGCAGGCAGTAAGGGCATGCATTATCTGGAGAGAATTTAAAGCAGTAATAAAAGCTATTAGAAGTCTGTCTGCTTTTTATTATCACCACCTGCCAACAATTCTAAGCAGTGTGGGTGATAAAATACTCTTGGAAGAGGCAGGCCATTCCCACCCCGGGGCCCTTGACTGCCACTGTGCTCAAACAACCACTTGGCTTGTGCACTCCTTGCCTTCATGTCTCAACTCAAAATTATTTACTAGGGGAAGCCTTCCTTGGCCACCTTATCTAACATTTTACCCCCCCTCAACTCTTCTTAGCCCCTTTCTCATTTTATTTTTTCCCTATGATACTTATCACTATCTAACATGCTGTACCGTTTGCCTATGTGATTGCTTATTGGCAATCTTTCCCTCTGGAATGGAAGGTCCACCACAGTTGGATTTCCCACTGCAGAAAAGATGCCCGGTACATAATAGGCACGGGATAAATATCTGTGAAAGGAATGAATGAATGGGAAGGATACATTCACACATTTCAGGCATACATGAAAATGAAGTTGCCTGTAGTCTTGCATTTTTAATGTTCGAGGTCCCCTCCCGGAATCCAGGAAACACACGTGGGGACGACTGACGTGGAACCCTGAACTCGTTTCTGGAGTTGCCACCACTGAAACAGCTCTGGTTGCTGTCTTACGGTCCCCGCCCCCCCCACCCCCACCGCCAGCCTTTCCACTCAATAAACTGGCTGAACTGACGTCTTGAGGTGAAGCAGCCAACCCTCAAAATCAGTGCTGAACGCTCCCCTCACCAACTAAACTAGAAAGTCAAAGCCGCAAAGAGAGGAGATAGAAGGCTTTGCATCACTGCGGCCTTTTAAAGCAGGAAAACTTTTACTACGCGCCGCCTGCAGCGACCGGTTCATCTCTAGGAATTTACCTCTTGCCACGTGTTCACTGCATGACCCCGCCCCCACGCTTGCTGCAGCTCATTGGACCAAAGCAGACACGTGGCGGCGTGAGCCAATCAGGTTCGTTCTTTGGACCGTAGAGCTGGGATCAGCTGAGAGGGAAGAGCGTTATTTCCCGGCAGGATCTGGGAGTTAGAATCCCAGAAACAAAAGGGGTGAGAGAGAGCATGTTCTCCACTGAAGAGAATGCTGATGTGCACAGAAGTTAGATGGAGGGAGAGGAATAAAACAAAAGATGGAGAGCATGAACTACCTGGGATTTTAAAGACTTCTCATAAGCAATTCCAGTCCTGAGTTTGGCTGCGATTGCTGGCTGCCATTCCTGCCCGCTCTCTGCCTAAAACAAGCTCCAGTGCAGTTTTCTTCCTTGAAACCAAGGAGTTGCAGTTAGCCCTTATGGTAAGCAGAGAGAAAAAGCAAAAAAAAAAAAAAAAAAAAAGTATGTCTGGGTGACTCCGTGAGCCCATAGTGAAATGAATGAATGAATGAGTGCATGCATGCCTAAATGCAGAAGAAAAGCAAGTTCTTTCTTAGAGCGGAACGCCAGCTAATGGTTGTGGAAGGGAAGATGGAATTAGAAAACCAACACTGGGGGCGCCTGGTTGGCTCAGTCCCTAGAGCATGCGACTATTGTTCTGGTAGTTGTAGGTTTAAGCCCTATGTTGGGTGTAGAGACTGATTAAAAATAACATCTTTTCCTCTTTTTTTTTTAAGATTTTATTTATTTGTTTGAGAGAGAGAGAGAGAGAGCATGAGCAGAGGGAGGGGCAGAGGAAGAGGGAAAAAGCTGACTCCCTGTTAGTGGGGAGCCCAATGTGGTGATTTTTCCCCTGGACCCTGAGATCATGATTGAGCCAAAGTCAGATGCCTAACCAACTGAGCCACCCAGGTGCCTCCCACCACCACCAAAAAAGAGAAAGAAAACCAATATTGACAATCATCTAATTGATTCAGGCAAAAAACAAAAACAAAAACAGATGCTAAAGCCAGTGGGTGAAAGTTTGATAAGAAACAGGATTTGACAGACTATTGTCTCCCTCACAAGATGCTTACTAATTACAAAGGGGAAAATAGTAACTTTACAATGGAAAAGCCTGGACATCTTAACAGGTGACCAGAATTAACATCCTCAGTAATGGGATACATTACTCTTTTTTTTTTTTTAAAGATTTTATTTATTTATTTGACAGATAGAGATCACAAGTAGGCAAGAGAGGCAGGCAGGGAGAGAGAGGAGGAAGCAGGCTCTCTGCAGAGCAGAGAGCCCGATGTGGGGCTCGATCCCAGGACCCTGGGATCATGACCTGAGCCGAAAGCAGAGGCTTTAACCCACTGAGCCACCCAGGCACCCCGGAATACATTACTCTTGATACATGCACTGAGAAGGACACAACATCACTTCTTCTGTGTAATTCCTGCCAAAAATGCACACCTTCCAAATAATCATGAGGAAACAGTAGACAAACCCACATCCTACAAAATAACTGGCTTATAACCTCAAAACACATCAAGTTCATGAAATATCAAGAAAAAGAAAGAAACTTCCAGATTGAAAAAGTTTAAGGAGGCATGAGAACTGAATGCAAAGTGATGGACCAAAAAGAAATTTTATATATATATATATATATATATATATATATATATATATATATAATTATAACTGCACCACCACAAGTTAAAACCATTAGGTTGCTATATTTAAACACTTAGCATAGATCACAATTTTGGAACCCCATTTGGGTCTGTCTTCATAATTTTTAAATCCCAGAAACTCCACCAAATGGAGGTAGTACCCACACCCATCCTCCTCCCCAAAGTCCCCTCCTCACAGCACCGTGACTCACACTGAGGTAGTGCCTGTCAATCATCATCATGGTGACAAAGACCGTCACCTCCACCAGTGCCATCAATGTCAGCTGCAACAGGTTGGTCTTCCCCAGCACGGCACCCACTGAGATGAGCACAGACATAGCACTCATGGTGGCTAGCTTAATTCTGGGGGAGAGAGAGAGACAGGAATGACCGAAAAGGATCTTCTCATTCATTATTCATTCATTCACTCATTCAACAAGCCTGGAACTGTCTAAAAAACTAGGGACATGGTAGGAGAAGAAGGAGATAAGATTCCACCCTCATGGGAACGGATGCTGCCCCATCTGGGGTCTCCGTGGACTTCTTCCCCCATCAGGGTGGCATCAGGGCGAGAAATTGATCTGCACATACTCATTCACACCGAGGCCATTCTGAATTTTTCATAGGAATATCATGGTGAGTTACAGAGGCTGATTTTTCCCTCAAGACCCCCTTCTAGTGTCTGACAACTGAGGTTCTGCCCACGGCTTCTCTTCTGTCTGCATCTCACAAAGATGCTCAATAGAGGGCGCTCTTCACCTGCTGGCCTCCCAGCCACTCAGCCAGCCACCCGCATCTGTCTCCTAGGTCATGGAAAGAGACGGTTTAGAAGTAGGACGAGCCTGCTTCCAGTCCCAGCTTTTTCACTTGAGCAACTATTTAATCTCACCGAGGCTGTTTCTTCATCTGTAAAATAGGAGTGATGATAATATTTATCTCATGGTAGTGCTGTGGGGATTAGAAGGAATATCTGTGCTTGTGTGTCCAGCTCTGTGATTGGCACAAAGAACTAATGCAGGAGAAGCAGCCCACATTATTAGCACTACTGCTGATTCCTTCCTTCCCTTGACAAATGAGCTAGCTCAGTATGGGGATTCAGGAGAAAACAGTTCGTTTTCAAGGCACTTATGATCCAGCTGCGGAGACAGGGCTGACATTGTGAGTCTGTCTGCTAAGACTATCCATGATATTACATGGCTAGAGGGGTTCACTGGAGGGAGAGAGCAGTGTGTACTGGACTCATCAGGGAGGGCTTCCTGGGGGAGGTGGCAATGAGCAGAATAATCCATGGTGGTTAAACCAACCCACTCTCTCCAGGCACCTTGCTCTGAGACCAACTCCCCTCCTTGATGCTACAACCACCACTACAAAATAATGATAATTTGTTAAGCATTATGTATAACAGGCTTACAAGTACACCACCTCATTTAAGTTTTAATCTTCTAAGTGGCCCTCTAGAAATGGAGGGTACCATTCAGTACCTCTACGTTACAGAAAAGGACACTGAGACTCGAAGAGGCAACTCTTTTGGCCTTAACATTAGCTAATGACAAATGTGAGGTCCAAACCCAGTTGGCCTGGATCTAAAGCCTGTGTTCTGGAGCCTGGACACAGCCTCCCCAGCATTTGCTGCCAACGTAGTACCTTGCTTAAGGCCCAAGGACTTCAGAGGGACAATCAGCAGAGGGCCAAGGGCCTGGAGAAGGAGTGTCATAGGGATCGGGAGTTATTTAGAACAGGAGTTACACAAAATTTCATTGTCACTGGCTGTGTTATGTCTTTTGGTGAGTGTTCACTTAATTGGCAAGGGTCAAATTCAAGAGATGCGTGCTGGTGGTAGGATGTCAGACCCCAGGGGCCAGTTGGCGCTGGGGAGTTGTTGAGACTGTGAAGTGCAGTGTTCAGGAGTGCAGTCTCCAATCCAGCCAGCCTAGGTTGGTCACCCTTCCTGGCTGTGTGATCTTGGGCAAATTACTGAACCACTCTGTGCCTCAGTATTCTCATCTGTAAGGTGGAGGCCAGGCCTGTGAAGCTGTCATAAGGGTAAAGTGAGTTAATATGTGTCAAGCACAGTAAGAGGGTTGCTTATGGCTACTTATCCTCCAAGGGAGCCCTCCTGAACCTCTCAAAATACAGTGTTAAAAATATCACAACTTTCAGGGTTCCTTTTATTTTCATTTTGGTTCCAATAACCATTTAGGAAGTCTTTACTTGCAGGAGGAAAATGAAGAACAAAGCTGAGCAAGACAGGCCCCTGCCCCGAAGGGACTGGTCATCAGTGACTCAAGGCAATTCAGTGCCAAGTCAGGTAGCACAGTGCGGGTGAGGCCAAGGGAGAAGGGGAGGACACCGTTGGGAGGCAGGCCTGGGCACCACCCCCGGAACCAGCTAGGTCTTGGAAAGGTCAGGAAGGAGCTCATTGTTCAAATCTGTGAAGCCAGTCCCGGTGGGGGTCACAGCTGGGAGGATCCAGGCTGTCAAGGGTGGGGCAGGAGAGCTCACTCAGGCTGCAAATGGCCTCTTCGTGTCTTCCTGGACTGAGTCAAAAACAAGTTGGCTGCTGTGGGTGAGGTAGCTTAGAAGGAACAGCCCAGTTAGGCCTGCACATTAAGGGTCAAGAGGCTGAAGGTTTGTGAGACATTAAGCCAAGGAAGCAGAAAGGCCGGACCAGGGCCACCACTGTCAGAATTCTTTCAGACAGTAACCTTTGCCTCTTCCCAGCTGTTTTTTGGCTGTGGGGGCAGAGGAGTGGGTATCGAATCCCCATGGGGATTGGTTCTAAAACTTGTTAGAAGAAAAAATGTGGAGGGTTTTTTCAGGGCCAATAGGGAACTGACTTGTCCATGGTTCATGTCATAACCACCCTGGAGGGTGTGGGAAGGGGTTGCAGATAGTAAAAAGCTAAAACCATTGCCACCACTTAGCCGTGTGACCCTAGGCAAATGCTTTATGCTCTCTGAGCCTCTATTTCCTTGCCTGTCCACTAGTCAGACTCCTACGGAAAGGGTTAAACAAAATAATGTTTGTGCACTGCCTGGCACTATGCCTGGCTCGTGGGGAGATGGTCAAGAGCAGTACCCAGAGGTGTAGCAGATTTCAGAGGGATGGATGGAGTGACCTGGAGAGGTGACCATTCCCCCAGATGCCTAAGATGGGATTTACCATCATCTGGGCAGGACAGAGATTCGGAGTTGGTTAAGAGCAAAAACACTGTACGAGGTAACTTTTACCGAGTTTCTCCTGTCAGATGCCAATGTCTTTTTTATTATTTTTTAAAAATTTTTTATCCTTTTTTTTTTTTTTTTAGGTAGGCTCCATGCCCAACATGTGGCTTGAACTCATGCCCCTGAGATCAAGGACTGCACGCTCTACCAACTGAGCCAGCCAGGTACCCCATGCTAATGCCTTAAAAAAAAAATGTACAGCTTGATGGATATAGATATCTATCCCATTGTGTAACCATTACCCAGGATAACACAGAGAACATTTACTGTGCCTCATAAGATTCTTTTGTGCTCCTTCCTAATCAATAACCATCACCTTCCTCTAGCAACATGGTTAATGTTGTTAGTTTTTAGAATTTCATATATATGCATTTAAATGGATCAAAGGTAATTTAAAGGCATGGCTATTTCTTGTTCACTGACATTTGAGGACTAAGAGTACTTCTTTGTTTTCAAGAGACTGTGACATTTCTCTTTCTTTTCTGTAATCTCTGTTAATTTTTCTTTGAACCCATATTGCTTGTGTAATTTTATAATATCATACTCAATAATAAAGAAAGAACTTAGAGAGGGCTGGAGATCTGGGCCCAGGGTTGTCAGATAAAATATAGGATTCCCAATGCAATTTGAATTTTAGATAAACAGTGAATAATTTGTTAGCAGATATCCTCAATATTGCATGGTTTCGAGGGGACTTCCCAGCTCTTCTAGAACCAGCCCTCTTGGGGCCCATACCCTCGAGGACCCAAGAAATGATATAGCTGTCATCTGGTTACCTGGACAGTTTGATGACCACCTTGTTCTGGGCGTGCTGATCCAAGAAGCCATCCATCAAGACTGCCCACTGCACCCCTAGGGCCAGCAAAAAGAGGTTGAAGGCCATGCTGCTCCAGCCATATCTCCGCAAAGACGAGTTGAGGAAGCCAAAGCCAAGGGCTGCCATGATGGTCACATCCTGGAAGACTGCCCAGGAGCAAATATAGAGAAGGAGCAAGAGAAGCAGACAAGATGGAAGGTTAGAAATCAGAAATCAGAATTTATAGAGCTTACAGAATTAGAATTTACATACATTCTGTAGGAATTTATGGGACGGCAGCTGGAAGGGATCATTAAAGAGTGCTTGGGCAAGTTAGTTTACCTCTATGAGCCTGAGTCTTCTCATCTGAATAATGGGGGCAATGCATACCAGGCAGGGTTGAGGTAAGGATACAATGAGCTAATGCCGGTGAAACACAAAGGCAGGGCCTGGCCCATAGTGAGTGCTCAGTAATTGTGGCAATTACTGTTATCATCAAATTTAACAATATGAACATGGATAAAGCATCTGAACCAGTGCTTGGTACATAGTTGACATCGAGTAATCACCTTTACTGGCTCCTGGGGAGCAGATTTTAACTTGATCGTGTGCATGAGAAAGTAAGATTATGGAAGCTGATGACTCGGCCCAGAAAAGAGGGGCAGAAGGAGACTCAGAGGTTCTTTGGTAAGAACCAAATTACCTTTGCAGAAAGCAGTTCTCTCCCTTTGTCCCTTGCTGGGAGGGACCCAGTGGGCAGGCAGAAAGCACCAGGGCCATCTGAGGGACCCCCCCCCCCCTTTTCCAGCCTTGGACACTGTTCAGGGGCTGCTGTGGCAGGTGAGTGCGAGAGACCCACCTAACGGCAGGTAGAGGTCACGCGAAAGGGAAAGGGTGGGTGCTTTAATTCGATTCCAAGTTTGAAAAATGGGTAGCGGCTTGACAAGCTTGGGTTCGAAATCAGGAATCTGGAACTTTCTAGATGTGTGGCTTCATCTAGTTATTTAAAGTCTCTGAGCTTAGTAATAGCCTATATTTATTAAGTGTTTCCCGTGTAGCAACACTGTTGTTGTTGTTTTTTAAAGTAATCTCTACGCCCAATGCGAGGCTTGAACTCACCACCCTGAGATCAAGAGTCACATGCTTTCCAGCCAGCCACCCCTCCCCCGCCACCACCCCGGTTTTAATCACATCACACAGACCAGCCTGCTTCCTTCTCCCAGCCACCCTTCAAGCTGGGTGCTATTATCACCATTTCACAGATGTGAAAACTGAGCCACAGAGGCGTTGAGTAACCTGCCCGAGCTCTCCCAGCCAGATTAAAACCCAGATGATCTGCTCCAAAGCCTGTGCCTTCACCTACCACACTATCTGTTCTTTGTCTTCTCATCTGTTGAATGGGAAAAATAATCACACTCTTCGTCTGGGGGCCAGAATTCAATGATTACAATGCACCCAATCGCTCACTGTTTTAGCAACAAACACCAACTATTTTCCATGTACAACTGCCCGGAGAGAGAACTTGGTAGAATTTGTCCCCCCATGGGTTATTATCTCTGAGTTTGGGAGGGTTTTTCTTGTTTTTTTCTTGGTGTTTAAATTTTCTACAACCAGCATGCAGACAATAAAAACAAACAAAACAAAACACACACACAGATGAAAAACAGCATAGACTTCAAGTTTAGACAGTTCTGTTTGATCCCAGCTCTATCCTTTCCCATTAGGTTAAACCATATTAAAATTGCCAACATTTGACCATTTTGACCTACAAAAACAGCACTTTACGTGCTTCAACCTCATAGCTGCGTGGCCTTGTAGGTGGCTTACTTTCCTCATCCGCTAAATAAGGGCAATCATGCCCACCTCAGAGGGAGCCGAGAGCTGAAGGAGGTGATGTTTTGTTCAAGGGCTTGGCATAGCACCTGGTGCAAGGAGGATGCTCAGGAAATGGTGGCTGTCCCCCCTCCCGCCACCACCATCCACACCACAGTAATAAGAACCCACCTGGTCTCCGCTGGCTTCCAGCCCTGGCTCTGATAATGACAAGGAAACACTCATTTCCAGAACTCTCCAAAGTCTCAGAAAGCCCCTTCAAGTCACGTTTAAATTTACCTTCACTGAGAAATGCACAGGGTCTTGCGTGTGAGACATGGGTGGGGATTGATGCTCCCCGAACAATCTGCTCACACCAGGACCTCCTGAGGTGGTCCTGAGGACCCTCACCCCTGAGGACCTCCAAAGGGTCTGGGAACTTGGGGAGTGGGTGAGAAATGGCATTGATTCCACTTCTTGCCCCTTCTCTGCCGTTGGGGAGAGGGAGGTGCAGGCGATGTTTCTGTCTCCTGCTTACATCCTCTTAAGAGTGGGGGTGACAGGACATGTTTTGTATAGGGAGTTCCTCTTGGGATTGCTCAGATTCCTTCAGGAGCCAAGCAGGAAACTCTGTGTATGAAAGGCGCAATGCATATTTGGGAGCGGTAAGGCCCGTGGCCAACTGGAGACTGCACACCCAGCCATCTCGTATTAAGGCCTGCTGTTAAAGCAAACACATCTGCCCAACAGCAGCGACGCCGTATGCGTGGGGTCTGCCACGTGTGTGGGGATACCCTTTCATTTTCCTCCCATTTCACAGAAGCAGACCAGAGAGAGCCTGTGACTTCCTCAAGACCACACAGCTTGCTAGCAGCAGAGCCATGCTCTGAACTCCAGGTACAGTGCTCTTGTTTGTCTCCTGAGGGGCCCCATGCAGGTCCCCTCCCCTCTTGGGGCTTCAGTTTCTCTCTCTGTAAACATGGGAGTGACTTGGTACTCTCCATGGCCTTGACAGCTCCGGCATATTCTGAGGAGAGAATCAATGGGTGGGGAGAGTAGGGTAACCAGGATAGGGCAGAGGTGGGGCCCTAAAGATTAGAGAGTCTGAGGATCTGGGCTGGGGGGGTTTATCAGGCACAGCTGCCATCCCTGTCACTGCTGCCAGGCGTAGGAGCCCAGGGCCTTCCTCCCCAAGGCCCCATACTGTCCCTGAGAGGGGAGCTGTGCTCTACCTGTGGGACAAAGTCAGGGGCAGTTTCTGGGAGCTATTGACAGAGCCCATTCACCCCAAATGAGTGAGTCAGTAACATGAGATTTCAGGCCTCTCTTTACTCTCTGCACCCTCCTACTACCTCACCCAGCCTCCCAGAGCGCTAGCACCTCCCCCGCCCCCTCCTCAGTCTCAGCACAGGAGCCCCACTTCAGGGCTGGGTCCCAGCTCAGGGCATCCCCAGTGGTGCAAGCCTCCCCCCTCAGATTCTGCGCTGCACCCCAGATCAGCTGCTGGGCTGATAGGCAAATTGACTCTAAGGTGTTGGCTGGTGATAAGGAGTGGAAGTGCTACAGGGGCCCCAAAGA
The DNA here is from genome assembly GCA_004024625.1 of Mellivora capensis. NCBI lineage: Eukaryota > Metazoa > Chordata > Mammalia > Carnivora > Mustelidae > Mellivora > Mellivora capensis. Next base: position 37,006 of record PISX010010881.1, on the reverse strand, counting down.
CTGGGTCCCAGAGGGGAATTCTACGGTTGAAGACAGTCGATCAGGAGAATGTTATGGAAGCCCCATGACTTGCAGGAAGAGGCTAAGCTGAGGGCCCGGTGGTGTGAGAGGAGGCGATGATGACCAGCATTGTAGGAGCAGGCACGAGTGTGGTGCCCTCCACACACCAGGCACCATTCTAGAAGCCTTCTGGCTTTCACCTACCACAGCTTCATGCAGTAGGTACTATTTATTACCCACCTCTTACAGGTAGGAAAAGGAGGCCCAGAGAGGCGCTGTAACTAGCCCAGGTCACACAGCTAGCACATGGTGAGCGATCGGAATGCTGACCATCTGGGTTTAACCCCCATGCGTCATGGCTCCCCACATAGCACACGGGGTATAACGGTGAAGACTCCGAGTCAGGTTGTCAGGGTTCAGAGCCAGCCTCTACCTCTGTGTCCCAGCTTCCTAATCTGTAAAATGGGTATGAAACAATGGCACCTGCTCAGAAGATTGCCATGAATACTTCCACTGGCTCATGCAAATCACTCAGCCTACTACTGGATACGCAGAGTTAGTCTCTATTATACTGTGCCTGCCACTTGTTGGTTATATGACTTTGGGCAAGACTGCTCCCCCCTCCTCTGGCCTAGCTGCCCCTGTGATTCTAGTTCTGTGCTTCCACCCACCTCTGCTCCTTCCTCTGGCCTGTAGACACTTAAGCACCAACAACTCAGAAGCCAGAACCAGCTTCTGGCCCTTAGGGTCTAGGCTCAACTTCCACACTCTTTTATCCACAGCTGACTGGGAAGACCTCTGCAGCCCCAAACTGGGACCATCCATAGAGCCCTAGGCTGACTTCTGTTTCCCAGTAGCTCCTACTCCCACCCTACTTCACCCCTACAGCATCCTGGAATAGAAAAAAAGATGTCCCAATCAAGGGAGCAGCCAAGGCTAAGATGTGGAACATTGTAGGATTTGGGGGTACTGTGTTTACATGTCAGTGGAAAAGCCCCTCTTGTCTTTTGGTAGCTCTCCTCCCTTTGGGGAGCAGAGGGAAGGGGGGACCTGGGTAGTATCCACAGTGCAAGGTCCAGGATGTTTCCCCAATGTGGCAATCCAAGAGCAGGCTCTGTGTGTAGATTGTTATAGTAGTGGCTCCCAGTGAATCATGTCTTCCAGTATAGACCCCTCCCTCCTAGGTTGGGCCTTGTGATTTGCTTGGGCCAATGCAACATTAGTCAATATGTGACAAACAGAGTTTTGAAAAGCACCCACTCATTAGGGCTTATCCTCTTTTACTGCTATAACTCTTCTGCTGAACCACTTAATCACGATCGTGAACAAATTAAATGGTTGCTTTTTTCAACCATTAAGATTGGGGGTGGTTTGTTATGCAGCAATAGCTAGCTGCTGCACTCTACTTCTCCTAAGCATCTCATAGTCACCTCAACCCCAAGCCCAGAATGAATATATCATTGTTCATTTACTGTCCAATCTGTTCATCCCCTTCTGCTTCTCTTCTCAGGAATTGGCACTTCCATGTACCAAAGTGCATGTCTGAAGTCCTCCTGAAACCCCTCCTTCACTTCCATCAGGTACAACTCGTTTGATCTCCTAGATGTCTCTTGAATATTTTGACACCTTGCTTCTCCTTCGGTGTCCCTGCCCATTTGGCCTCATCACTGGCCATGCGGACCAGTGATCATCAGCGTAGGGAACACACACCTCAGAAGGTGCTCCAGACGATCCCCAGGGGCTCCTGGAAGAAGATACGAGCCCTTCCAGTTTTTATAAAACTATAAGAAATTGAAGTCTATTCATAGTGAAAATGAGTACTCTTAATCTGTCTTTATGTGTGCTCATTCATTCAAACCTTCCAAAAACAAATTGAAAAAGTACTGTTGTCACGTGACCCAGGTTGAAATGGAGGCCAGGGGAGATGGAATAATTTGCTCAAGGTCTCGCAGCTAAGGGACAGAGGCAGGGGTTAAATCAATCTGGCTCCCGCGTTTCTCAAACTCTCGTGTGGGTAAGAATTGCTTAGAGGGCTTGGTAAAACACGGTGTGCTGGACTCCACCCTGAACATTTCTGATCAGAAGATATGGATCAGGGCCCAGGAATCTGCATTTCTAACACATTTCTGAGCTGTTAGTGACTGAGGGGGCTAGTCTGGGGACCACACTCTGATAATCACTGATTTGGGCTATTCTACCTCTGAAGGGCCTTGGTGAAGTTTGCAGCTCTCTAGGTATTTAAGACCCACACTGACCCAGGAGCCTTCCCTGCTCACTCAGGATGTCAGACAGTTTCTAGTCTCCTAGCTTTGGAAGGGGTCCTGAGGGAATGTTGGGTCCCTGGGGAAGAGGGTGATGTGTTTCTCTGTATTCATCAGGTTGCTATGAATGGCAGGGTTTTGTTTGGCTTTTTGTTTTAAATTTAATTCTTTATTATGGAAAACATTAAGCATATTCAAAAACAGAGTTGCATGGTGAATGTCATGTACCCATTCCCAGTTTTGATGACTGTCACACAGGGCCGATCTGGTTTTTATTATCTTTTCCACTTCTTTCCTTTTTTTTTTTTTTTTTTCTCTTTCTGGCATAAAGCAAGCCCCGGCCATTGCTTCATTTCAATATACCTCTCTAGCACATAGGATCTTTAAAAAAAGCCCCATCATGCTATTATTAAACTTAACAAAACTAACAATTCCTGTATACCATATAGAATTCATGCTGATTGCCTCAAAAATGTCTTTTTGGAATGGGTGCTTTGAATAACATTGAGTTCACATTGACTGGATTAGATCAAGTGAATTGACACATTAGGTAACCTAGTTTTAACTCAACTAACCTTCACAAAATGGACTAACAACACCTGCCTAAAACCACAGAATGAAGACAAAACCATAATGGCAGCCAAGCGTATGAAAAAAAAGGGCAGAGTGATGTTTCTTGTGCAAACCCTTCATCCGTCACATTCAAGGTTAAAAAAAGTCAGTCTAATTAGATCTGACAAGAAGTCAACCAGGAGAATTTGCAGTTATTAAGAAGACTCTAGGAATGGATTTACAGCCACTCTCAGTAATGGGAACAATGGACCTTGCCTTGAGATTGACTGGCGCCATCAATCATCAGTAATTTGAAAATATTGTATATTTCATTTGACCTCTTCCAAATTTTCCAATTTATGTGTATTCTTATGATGTACAAAACATATTCATGCAGCAGTACTGGGTGATAACATGTAAGTATGGTACATGCTTGAAAGATGGTGTGCGTGATCAGAAGCATTTGAAGCCCTCTGGTCCATACTACACACAAGCCACATGCTGGTCTCCCACCTCAAGTCATGGCCCTTTCCCCTACCCCCCCCCCATTAGCCCTGGAATGGCTTTCTCCATAACCTGAACCCAAACTCACCACATCCCTGCTTCGTATCAGCTCAGCAGCAAGATGGTCAAGCTCCTTACTCAACCCAGTGGGTCCACAATGCCCTACTGCCTTTTTTGGGCTCCAATGTTGCAATGTTAAGCCCTAACCTAGTCCACTCCAAGGAGTGCACACACCAACTCTTGCTGTCCTCTCACTCTGGATGATGATCCATTTTCACATGGTTAACTCCTACCAAGCCTCCAAGACATGGCTGGTCAGTTACTTCCTTCTAGAAGCCTTCCCTGACACCATCAACTCCCTGCCTGGGTTGTGAGCTCTCCTCTGTGCTTCCATGTAAAGTGAGTGTCTGAAGACACTTTCTTTCTTTCTTTCTTTTTAAAGATTTTTTATTTTTATTTATTTGAGAGAGACAGAGGGACGGACAGAGCACAAGTAGAAGAGAGACAGAGGGAGAGGGAGAAGCAGACTCCCCGCTGAGCAGGGAGCCCAAAGTGGGGCTTGATCCTAGGACCTGAAGATCATGACCTGAGCTGTAGGCAGATGCTTAACCATCCAAGCCACCCAGGTGCCTTGAGGACACTTTATTTCTGTGTTAGCAGCAGAGCAGAGGGGTGAAGAACATGGACCCTGGTGCCAACATACAGAGTTGAAATACTGGCTCCTACACCCACTGGTTATGTGAAAAGTGACTCAAGCTCGCTGGAAAATGGGGGCAGTGAAGCATAGTGGTTAAGGGCATGGACACTAAAACCAGGCTGTGCGAATTTCAATTTGCTGTGCTGTCCTAGTTGAGTGACTTTGTGCAAATTATTCAACGTCCATGTGCCTCATTTCCTTATATGAAAAACAGAGATCATAATTGTACTGACTCATGGGATTGTTGTCAGGGTTCAATATAAAGTATTGAAACTGTGCCTGGTACATAGTAAGAATTCAATAAATATTAACTGATTAGCCCATGTCTAGATCCCCCACTGGTTGTAATACAGAGTTGAATACATGGGTGAAGGAATGGCATGCATTGAATTACATTGTATTGGACTAGAAAGAATTAAAGTAAAGTGAAATGAACTTCAATGTGCCTAGGCCTTGTTCGTCAGGCGCTAAGGGCCCCTCTTTGGGCCGGCTGCTGAGCTGGTGCAGAGGCTTTTCTCCCCAAGTCATCTCTTTGTCCTGCTTACTGCTGCTGAGAGCCCAGTGAGGCTTTTCCTCTGCTTTCAGCTAACTAGCCAGTTAATGTCACTCAGGAAGAAGTGGGCTCTCAACCAGACTAGGGCTTCAGCTTTGTCTCAGGGAGGACACTCAACAAGGCCCATCCATTATCATAGATAAGAGATTGGCCCAGTGAGATGCTTGAAACTCATCTCGATTTTTTTCTTTTAAAGCAAAAGCCACACCACTGGGGACATATGTCTTGTTTACAGTTGTTCTCATCACAGTCTGTGAACATTTTTAGCTGCATACAAAATCACAACCATCCTACACTCCTCTTCAGCCATACCTTATGGCCCTGGATTTGCAGACAGAATGTAGACTTCCCACCCAATGAGTGAGAAGGAGAAGCCTGGGGCTGGGGGAGGGGCAACAGAGTCACACTACCAAAAGGAGGGTGGTACAGAAATGAGCAAGAGACACCAAAATAAATAAATAAATAAATAAATAAATAAATAAATAAATAAAAGGAAACAAAAACTAAAAGCTGAACAATGTGAAATTCCTTGCTGCTCAGGAGAAAGGGGAAGAAGGGACAGAAAAGCAGAGACTTATGAAGACCATTTGGCAAAGGAAATTCTGGAAAAACAGAATAGGAGACCCCTCACTGCCCTGACAAATCAAGGAAGGCTTCATGGAAGAGAAGATGTCCACGCTGGTCCTTAAAGGGGGAGCCTAAGTTGTTGGCTGGTCTCCGCGCAACCTATAGGAAAAGGTGTGGGAACCCATTTATTCGGAGACTTTGTGGAGAGGAACATGTAGGCCCCTGGAGGACCACAGACCTTCTCACTTCCCCTGTTCCTGCTATTTGCCTCTGTGACCGCCTCCCCTCTGGACACTCACCTCGAAAAGTCCTCATGAGCTGCTTCGGCGGATCCTGTGACGAAGTGTCATAGGAGGTAAAAAAGAAGAAGATGACAATGAGAGCCACCTCCAGCACTAGGGTCCATGGGGGCAGGCAGCACCGCATAGACGGTGGGTACTTAGAGCCCATCCTGTGTCCGTGTCCGTGCTGCACCGGCACCCGCTCCAGGCATCACCCCTCTGCCCCCACCGCTCCCTACTCCAGGGAGCGACAGCAGAGATACCCGCCAAAAACCTTATCTCCGGCTGCAAGGCTGGCTTTGTTGGCCTGTTGAGGGAGTTAACACAGAAGCAGAGGGACTATGACGGGCAGGGGAAGAAATGCATTTATTCCAACGCGACCCCATTCATCGAATCACTCACTTATTTGTTCGTTCAACAAGTAGTTGCTATATTCCTACTCTAGGGCAGGCTCTGTGTGTGGTTTCCAAGAGGGCTTCCATTCACTGGGCACCCACACAGGAAAACCCTCCTTTGCTCGTGACCTCAGTTTACCCTCCCCATCTCCTTACAAGGTGGAGAGTGGATCAGCACTCCTAATTTACAAATGGGGAAACGGAACCTCAGGGGGAGCTTTGGATTGACAAAATTTCTCTTTTAAAACCTTACCCAGTGAGCTCTTAGTAAGAATGCATTGAATGAGAGTGAATGAAGTGAAAGCAAAGAAAAACACTAAGCCCTGAGGAAGATCCACACAGAACCCCTGGGGAGCTAACTCTGCAGAGTTACATGGTTGGAATTATTTATGTTTGGATCTGTATTTAAATCTACTTGTTTGTAAATCTTTTAAAGGTAGGTGGGGGAGAAGAAAGGAGGCTTGGGTCCAGCTCTAGTAAAAACCTGGCGGGGTCCTGCCCAAGCCCTAGGCTGTAGTAGTCTCCAATTCTGGTGACCTCTTCATAAAGCAACCCAGGACTCTGCCTGGGGCGTGTGTACTTATAGCATATCTGAGGCAGGCCACTAGCTTCAGGACCCCTGTCCCAAAGCAGGGGGCAGGCAGTCCCCTGAAATGGGCTTTAGGGTGCCTGGGATCCAGTTCTGACCCTGCAGCTAACTTTTGTAGCCCCCATCCATGTGCCTAGCAGATGGTCTGATCTATAATAAGCATAAAGAAAGAAAGGGAGGGAGGGAGAAAGAAAGGGAACGATTGAAATTTTCTTACCTTCTACACTGGCCTCAGCTTCTGGCCTTTGAGTGTAGACTGAATTTATGGGGCCTCAGGTAATAAAACTAGACTAGGAATTGCAGGGAGGCAGATTTTGGCCCACCATGGGTGGATTCTTTTTTTTTTTTTTTTTTAAGATTTTATTTATTTATTTGACAGACAGATCACAAGTAGGCAGAGAGGCAGGCAGAGAGAGAGGAGGAAGCAGGCTCCCCGCCGGGCAGAGAGCCCGATGCGGGGCTCGATCCCAGGACCCTGGGATCATGACCTGAGCCTAAGGCAGAGGCTTTAACCCACTGAGCCACCCAGGGGCCCCTTTGGGTGGATTCTTTATTGACCATTATGGCTATCCAAAGAAACAGACTACTCATGAGGTAGTGAGCACCCTGTCCCTAGCGGAATGCAAACAGAAGCTGATGGTTACGTGTCAGCGATGCCTTGGAAGTGATTCATATGCAGTGTGCAGGAGATTTTAATCACCCAGAAGAATCTTGTCATTCTGTTTTTAGATGAAGAAACTCACACCAGAAAGTCATACCCAAGGTCATACAGTTCGCTGACATCACTCTCTTCTTGCTCAGCGCGGCTTTATTTGCAGAAGGAAGAAAAATTGAAAGTAACCTAAATCTCCAATAGTAGGGGACTGGCAAATAAGCTACAGGACACACATCATGGTCCTGAACATATATGGAAAATCCAGAGGAAAATGCTTTTAACATTCATCAAAAGTGACACAGAGAATATACTATTGGGTGGAAAAGTGAGTTATGATACAGTGTGTACAATATGTTCCCACTTTTGTAAAGAATAACAATAATAAAACCATATGTTAGTGCATGCATAGGGGAAAAATGGCTGTGAACCACCGACACCAGTTCCTTTTGCTCTAGATGTTTCCTGGAGCTAACACTCACCAAGCACTTACCCTTGGTAGGTACTGTTCTAGGCACATGTATGAACCCGGTTAAACCCTGGGAGGGGGGTCCTATTAGGCTTATACTATAAAGGTGCAGAAGGGTCATGTGACTTGTCCAAGGTGACAGGACTAGTAAGTAGGAGAACTGGGATTTAACCCAGACCCAAAGCCCAGATTGAGTAACTGGCGTTTAGCCATGTAACTGTGGCCCAGACGACTTCTAAGTCCTCTTCAAAATCAAGGAACATGGGATTCCCAGCCCTCTGTCCCCCTCAACAGTAACAATAGACAGAAGGTAGCCTGACCCCTAGAGATCAGAGATAGAAATCTCCATTCCCTCATGGTCACCCCATAATTCTGATTTCTGGCCCTCAGCACTTCCCGTGAACTGGGTTTCCATAAGGAGGGGCTCCCCTGTGTGGGGGATAAACAAACATGACCTTAGCTGGCCTGGGTCCTGTACAAGCACCTTGTAAACCAGGCAGCTGGACTCACCTGCCCAGGGACACCAAAGGTCAGCCAGATGAACATGAAGATTTTCAGTCACTGCCGGCTCCCCCTGATGATTGTGTTTATCCTCTGGCCAGCACAATGTGGGTGGCAGCTGGTTCCACACCCCTGGAAACCCCTATGCAGACTGCTCCTGCTCCAGTCAGGGACTGACTGCTTGACAACAGGGCCAAGCTCCTTGCCAAACAGGCTTTCTTTAATAAAGGGAGGTGTCCCCCACACTTGGCCTCTCCCAACAGATTTGTCTAAAGGGGAATGTTCTTTCTTCCCCTCCGACTCTTGCAAAAGGTCCCTGTTTTCAGACTCCAGCTCCAGACATTCTGTCTCCAAATCCTCAAGGCAGCTCACCTGGTACAAGAAAGCTCAGGGGATCAAGGGCAGATATGTCACAAAACAAAGATAGTTAAATGTTCATTGTCAAATCTAGGTGGGAGGTAAATGGCTTTTCACTGTATCATTCTTCCAACTTCTTTGACTTCTGTTAGAAACTTTTCATAACAAAATATTGGGGAAAGCGCTTTGTGCACCTGCTGCTCCCTCTGCCCAAAAGCCTCCTCCTGTCAGACGACCACCCCCGCCCTCTCCATCTCCCAGCCAAGCATTGAAAGAACAGGGATTTTTGATTGTTGTATCTCAACACCTAGTGCTCCGTCCATAATAGGTGATCAATAAATATTTGGTTTTTAAAAAGATTTTCTTTATTTATTTGAGAGAGAACGAGTGAGAAAGCACACAGAGGGAGAGGGAGAAGCAGACGCCCCGCTTGAGCCAGAGCCCGAGGCGGGGCTCGAACCCAGGACCCATGAGATCATGACCTGAGCCTAAGGCCGATGCTTAACCAATGGAGCCACCCAGGCTCCCCTAAATATTTGTTGAATAAATAACAACTGCCATTTTCAGAATGCCAGGCACTGGACCAAGCATTTTACATACATTATTCCATCTACTTTTCCCCTCGAGCCTGTGAGTACGGGCACAGTCATCCTGTCTTACAGATGAGGAAGCTGCTGCTCAGAGAGGTGATGTGAGTGCTCAACGTCACACAGCTCATAAATGCTAGGGCTGGGACCCAACCCACCTCCATCTACGCCAACGGCTTATGCTCTCAACTACTTTGCAATTCTGCCTTCCATTTAGTAAACCACTCATAGTCTCAATTTCCTTATGAGTCAAATAAGGTGACCTGCTCTACTTTCCTCACAGAGTTCTCACAAACCTGGGAAGAGTAAGCATGAGTGGCGGCTGGGTTATAGAAAGGAAGGTGGGCAAGTGGTACCATGCCTGTGGCATTCTGATCTAAGTGACCAGGTTTCCTCCAGGTATGACAAATCAAGTCAGAGAGACTGCGGAATTCACATGTAATCGTGCATTTTCTATAAAAACAGGACTCCAATGGCATACTCACCATGTCATCCTCATCTGGGTCAAGCATTGTAAAGCTCGGTCACAGGCAGTGAGCAAGCACGTAGGGAGGTCCTCCATTCCCTCTACCAAGGGTGTGTGATCCTGCTCTGGGCATGCCTGGTTAAAGTGTGGCTCAGTCAATCATTCATTCACTCAACATGAGCTTCGGAGTCAGACAATTTGCGTTCAAATCCTGACTCCACAAATTATTAGCTGTGTGAACTTGGGCGGGATGATCAATATCTTTGTTTCCTCATCTGTAAAGGAGAGAAAATCAGGGTCAATCTCATAAGGTGGTTGTAAAGATTTTTTTTTAAAGGTTTATTTGAGAGAGAGTGCGCGCATGTGACGGGGGAGGGGCGGACAGGGAGAATCTTCAAGTAGATTCCTCACAGGTGTGGAGCCTAATGTGGGGCTTGATCCCATGACCCACAAGATCATGATCTGAACTCAAACCAAGAGCTGGACGCCTAACCGGCTGAGCCACCCAGGGAGCCCCAGTAATGATGAGTATATGAGGAAGAGCGCGTAAGTGTCAGATGTGTAGAAAATCTTCCATAAATGTTCGTAATTATTATGATTACACAGGGTTGGCATATTTACTGTAGAAAACTCTGAAAATGCAGACATGCAAAAAGTTTATGTAAAGCACCCATGATTTCAATATCTCCAAAAACCAATTCTACTTCTTTTTGTATATTTTTCAGATTTTTTTTTCTATTCATGTGAATTTATGCCTTGTTTTCTCCCCTACAAAAATGAGATTAAACAGCACATACTGTTGGGTAATTGCTTTTTCCATGAGCAGTATATCATAAATCATTTCCAAGCCACGACAATCTTTCTACTACACTCTATCAGGGTGGCTAAGAACCCAGGCTCAGATGCCAGAATTTCTGAGTTTGAATCTGGGCTCTGTCACTTATTGTGTGACCTTAGGCAAAGAACTGAATTGCTCTGTGCCAGTTTTCTCTGTAATATGGCATCAGCAATCATCCCTACCTTGTGGGGTTGTTGTGAGGATGAGATCAAAGTGCATATGGTGCTTAGAGCAGTGACTGTATGTGGTAAGTGCTCTGTGTCACCATTCTCCATGCCACAGGACTTCTGTGGTAAGAATGTGTGACCCTGTTTGACTAGCCCCCTTTGTATGATTATCTGAGTTATTTTTAAACTGTTCCTGTTCTAAACACTACAATGTATGAGAGGTGGCCATCCCAATGTCTGGACTTTTCTGTGACTCCTGAGGCATGGGAACCAAGTTCAAGGCAGCTGGGCCAGCCCTGCCTGGTGGGCTTGAGAGGACTGAAGCTACTGAAAGGAGGGGAATGTAGTTTTCTTATTTGTGAAACAAGGTGTGATGATCACTCTCCAGGCTATTCTGAGCCATTCTGAGCTCAGGTGAAGCCCAAGTGCAAATCTCAATCCCTTGCTCATCAAAAGTCCCAGGAGAAGAGGAGGGACAGCCCTGAATTCTTTTTTTTTTTTAAGATTTTATTTATTTATTTGTCAGAGAGAGAGAGAGAGCTAGCACAGGCAGACAGAGTGGCAGGCAGAGGCAGAGGGAGAAGCAGGCTCCCTGCCAAGCAAGGAGCCCGATGTGGGACTCGATCCCAGGACGCTGGGACCATGACCCGAGCCGAAGGCAGCCGCTTAGCCAACTGAGCCACCCAGGCGTCCCACAGCCCTGAATTCTTGACTGGACCTTGGTCTTTTGAATGAGAACAAATGATTTCCCTTCCCTGTCTTATTCATCTGTAAAATGGCCACTGATCTCCCCTGGTTCCTGACTGGTAGTGGAGGTATGGGGAGTTGGGGGGGCTCTGTGGGAGGCGGGAGGTCTGCCTCATCTCTGCCCAGGTCTGTGCCCTTAGGATCCCAAAGAGCCATTTGAGGACTCAGAGGGGAAAGGCTGGCACTTGATTGGAGCCAAAGGGGGTGTGGGCTAGGGTGGGCCAGAAAAAGAGATGGTCTGGCTGGGGCAGGAGGAGTGAGAGAGAACGAAATGGAGAAGGGCAGTTGTCCTGTGGGCTCTTGGCAAGAGGACTGTTCTCATCATCCCACTCAAGCCAATCACCCGACCAACACCAGATACAGCCTATAGCATCACAGCTTGCTCTCACTCAGCTGTTCCTTGAGCTAAACTGCTCTACCAAGCCAACTGCATAATTTTATTTTCTCTGAGCCTCAGTTTTCTCATCTGTAAAATGGAGCTAATATGACCTGCTTCTAAACATAGGGCTTGAAGGGTCTCCAGAGGGGATCTTGGCACAGCTGTATACAGGTAACTCAACACCAGGGAGTTAAGACTGGAACCCAGAACTCCACATTTTCTCTGTTCTCTCTTTCTCCCAGTAGCCCTATGCTTGAGAGTAACTCCCAGTCACTCCACGCTTCTTCCATGGCATGGAATGTCCTTATCAGGATGGTAGGCTAGACAAGTGAGCTTCAGCGCCTCTGTCATCTTTTACAGGATTATTCACCTCTTCATTTAACAGTGTGTCATGGCACTGTCCTAGATAACAGGGACATAAGGGGGAGTGGAAAAGACCATGGATATGGTCCTGTTATAACCTTATTGAGTTGGCTATTTGTCTCTGGCCTGGGTAATCTGGAACCTTGAGGTTCTGGAGCTGATGGCTATTCAAATCTAGGGTCTCATGGAGTCTGGATCCAGGATCTTACCATCAAACCTTCCTAATGCATTCAAGCCACCAGCATATTGATTTTTAGGTCCTGTATGTATCCTCCTCCATGAACAAATTCACCTTGGCAGCTGAAGCCTTTTCCTACTGCTCCAAGCAGAGTGTTCCATTCAGACCCTTTCACAATGATGGGCAGCCTTGGTGAAAGTTTGAGCTCACAGAGTTTGTTATCCTTGGCCACACAGGGCCACTTTATCAACATGCTGGAGAGAAGTGAGGGATGAAAAACAAGTATACTATTAATAGTAATAGTTTGTTGTCACCTATGCATGCCCAAGTGGAAACAGAGGTTCTAAGATTCTGTAACATGCCCAAGCTAGTAATTGGCTAAGCTGGTCTGAAAAGGCAGGTACTCTTGTGATTTTTCAAAATTGCATCTCTTCAGAGTATGGATCCAATCTCCCAATAAACTTTTGTCCTTGGTGGATGAACAAGCCTACCCAGGAAACTGACTTAGGAGCAGCACCGGGGAGATGCTCTGTGTGGGAGCAAAGGCAGGAAGAAGGGAAGATAAGGCTGCAATGGGTTTGAGAACAGTGAGTAGATAAGGCTTGCTGGCCTGGGTAGGCCTGGAAAAGGAGACTGAGTCTCCCGTGTGACAGCTCTGGATGCCATAACAAAGAGAATGGTTTTCAGGCTTTGGAGGATCTTTAAAGATTTGTGAGCAGGATAAAATAATGAAGAACAGCAGATGAGAATGATGAATTTGATACAAATTACAAGTTCCTCCTTGGGGGTTATTATAGGGTAGGAAAAGGTCCACCCACCTCAGGACAAAACCAGATACCATCTACTTCCTGGAAGTTTTAAAAATGTGCTGGAAGACCACCTCACAGTCCCACTGCTGGTGTGTGGTTAGGTTGGTACAGCCACTTGATGGGAGATTCAGCAGCCATCAGAAATATTTAGGGAGAATGCATAGTAACATGGGACAATGTTTACATTAAGGGACAGAATACAAAAAGACGGACCTTAAAGGCCCTCAGTGGCAACCCTGTTGGGACCCCTCACACTTTTGGGAGCTTCTTCTGTATTTTCACTTAATAAACTTCTTTTGATCTACACACACACACACACACACACACCACACACACAAACAACAGAACACAAAGTAGTATGATCACTACTCTGTTCAGTAGTAATAGCAGCAATAGGAATAAGAATATCACCCATGGGGGCAAATAGGAAAAAAAGAAAAAATTTAGAATGCTGACAGTGGTCGTGATAAGGTGATGAGATCCATGAGTGTTTCTTCTCCCTTCAGCTAGTTTTTGACAGCTGGCCAGTTCTCTTTAATGACATTCTTTTTTAAAGAATCTTTGCTGTCTTTTCTAATGTGATTTTTTCATACCTACGTTGCAAGGGAATAATGAGGAGTAAATGCGTAAGTAGATGTAAAGCACTTAGCACGGTGCCCGGCACAAAATCGGAGTTCTAGGATGGTCGGGTGAGGGGCCGCGGGTCTGTGTCCCAACATTTGAGAAGCCCGGCCCTCGCCGCCGAGCAGCCGCTCTTAGGCCCCGCGGCATCGGCCCCTCGCGCGGCACAGACACGTCCCCGACGCTGACGTTCGCCGTGTCCAGCAGGCGCTGTGCCCGCGGAGCCAGCCACGCAGCCCGCCCTGCGGACGTGGAGCGAGGGTCGCACCGCCCCATACACACCCGGCAGCCCAGCGCGACGTCGCGCGCACCCACGGCCCCGCCCCCTGTGACGCGGCCTCCAGGGGGCGGGACCGCAGCAGCCCCGCCCCGCTCCTCCTCCGATTGGCCGCCGCCCTGTCACCACGTCGCGGGGAGCTGGCCGGGTGTGTGTCTGTGTGTGGGGTTTGCTTTGTCATTCGTACCCCCGTCGCGCGCTGACGCGGCCGGCCTGGCCAAACTCTCCAGGATCCGCAGGAAAGGCCCCCGACGCTGACCCCGGAGGCTCCCGGAGGGGGAGGATGCTGCGAGCCCCTTACATAATGACGCGACTGACTGGAGCACATGTCAGCGCAGAAACAGCACATGCCGCAAACCCAGGCCTCCCTATTTCATACGGTGCTAGTGATAGCGGGCACTGAATATAGCACGGTATGCTCTAGCATGGATTATAATACAATGAAACGCAATTCAACAGTCATGAAGTGTACCTTCGCAATAAGGCGTAATATAGGATGTTATATTTATAGGGCCTATTTATAAGCCTCTATTTAAATCTTTTCTGATAGGCCCAGGCATGCACACAGACACTATAATGATTGGCGCATTCTTCTGTCCTTCAAAGAGGCGGGCTCTCGAGTCCGTTTTGCCTCAGCGGGCCCTTGGATTGGCCGGCAGCGGCGTAGCGGCGTCCTCCATTGGCCCCGGGGGCCGTCCGTCGGAGCCGAGGAGGCGGGCAGGCGGCTGGCTGGTGCTGGGGCGGGCGGGCCCCGGAATTGTCATTTCTTTGTTTCCGAAGGCGGAGGAGGCTCTGAGCCCCCCCTCCCGGTCCCACCCCCTCCCCCCGGGTGCTGGCTCCATGTCTGTGTGACCGGCCCCAGGGGTAGAGTCCAGGCCCGACGCGGGGCGGGCCGGCGGCGGCGGCGGCGGCGGCGGCGGCCGAGGTGAGAGACGGCAGCGGAGGCGGCGCGGGCACCCGGCCCCCCAGCGGGAGGATGAAGCGGCGGAACGCCGACTGCAGTAAGCTCCGCCGCCCCCTAAAGCGGAATCGGATCACCGAGGGCATCTACGGCAGGTGAGCGGCGGCGCCCCCGCCTCCTACCGCGCGGGCCCCGCGGCCCCCGGTCGGCTCCGGAGGGGCCCGGCTCCGTTATGTAATCCCGACTAGGCCGCACGCCCGCGCCGAGGGCTCTCTCGAGGAGCGCAGCCCGGGGGGCTCCGGCCGGCCCGCAGGGGTGCGCTCCGGGGGCACGGGGCGTGGCGAGGGCCGCCGGCTGGGTGGGGAGGGCGCGGCGGGCTCTGGCCGAGGAAGCAGCCGAGCCGCCGTTGGGCGCTCCCTGGCCCCGCCGGGAGGGGGGGGGAAGGGCGACAAGCCCCCTCCCCTCCCGTAACCCTGGCCCGCGCCGCCGGGCCCCGAGGGCCGCTCCTGGGAACGCCGGGCCTCCGCTGGCTCCCCAGTTCCACTCTGGCCTGAGAGTCGCCGGCCTGAGTCGGGAGGCGCGTGGACCATATGCACTAGGAGGAAAGGTTGACAAAGTTGGGAGCAGACAGTGGCCCCACGGTCCCCGGCGGACTGGGCAGGTGGCCACGTTGCCCCTTCTTTCGCCCTCTACTTCTCTTGCGGGATCTCAGGCTTGGCACCGCGGGCTGAAGCCGATACCCCCTAATCATGCCCTGTGGCCCCGCTCCAGACTCAGAAGGAGCAGATGATCATTTTCTCAGCAAACATTATTTTAACCATTCTAAGCAGATAGTTTTCTTCGAACCTTTTAAAAGGGATTTTTTTCTAAACTCAAAATTTTCTTTTTCTTCCGGAAAAAAAAAAAAAAAGCGTCCCTTTAAATAGAAACTGAATTCACTGCTCTGAGGGGGAGAAGGACAACAGGTTCATGGGGCAATTTAGTGACAATCACAGCTTCCTAAGCAGAACTTGTGTACGACCTGTTATTTTCGGTTCTTCTTAGAATGTTAATTCTGAATGGGACTTGCCTTGATAAATGATTTCGGTAAAGAGATAATTAATTTACAAAGGAGAATTCTCAGCATGTGCATTTTGGCTTACTTGAGCCTTCGTGGTATTTTACAGTTTAGCTCTTAGAGCTGTATGACTTAGAGAAATATGAGAGGTCGTTGATAACACCCAAGTTGTCACCAAGCTAATAACCAAATCTTAGCATAACTGTACACCTTGCACATGCTCTTGTTTACATATATGGAAGATAGCTTTTCACAAAGCAGCTGAGTGATGTAAACATCAGGGGTTCCTTTATTTCAAGTTCAAAAGCATTAAGAAGTCAAAGTATAAAGTTCTTATGTATATTTATCCTTCTGTATAAGTATATTCTTATGTAATGAGCCATAGATCATAGGAATCATTCATTCATTCATTCAACAAATGTATATGTTATATGCCAGGCCCTGTTCTAGCTCTGAGGGTACAGCAGTCCGTAAAACAGGCCAAAGTCCATGCTGAATCAATCAAACCTGACCATTTAAACTAAAAGTGAAAAAGCAAAAATCATTTTCCTACAGATTTAAGGCGGGGGGGAATGTCTCTTCAAATTGAAGACACTATGATCCTGTAGGAAGGATTTTTTTCTGCCCATTGAAAACGATTTGAACAACTTAATAGTGACACAAGAATAGAAAAAGCATATTAAACAGAATTGTAGACTAAGGACTTTGAATGGCTGCTAGCCACAGTAACATATGATGATATACTTTTATACAAAGAAGACTGGGGATCCCATATTGTTTACATGTGTTATATTTTGACATCTCTTGATATTTGAACAAATGATGTCCAATTTAATACCTGCTTGATAGTAACCACTCAATCAACATGAACAATGTGAATTCATTGTCTAGTGAAGATCTATTATTTTAGTGATGAACTTTTGGAATTCAATGTTCTTACTCTAAAGTAAATATGCTCTACAAGTTATTCAGAGTTTTGGTGTAATATTTTATTTTTTAAAGATTTTATTTATTTATTTGACAGAGAGAGACAGTGAGAGAGGAAACACAAGAAGGGCGAATGGGAGAGGGAGAAGCGGGCTTCCTGCTGGGGAGGGAGCCTGATTCGGGGCTCAATCCCAGGACCCTGGGATTGTGACCTGAGCTGAAGGCAGACGCTTAAGGACTGAGCCACCCAGGCGCCCCTTGCTGTAAAATATTAAAACCTAACAGCTCTCAAATCTGTTTACCCTTCTCTGTTTGGCATTCTTTAAGTTAGATGTTAATCAAAGACCTACATACATTTCTAGCTGTCTTTCCTTTTGGAGCATCATATATCAAATGAATGTTTTAATTCACATACCTGTTTCTTAGTTTATAATATGGAGTATTGGACTAAAGAACAAGATCATAGTTTTGTTTTTTTCCAATTCTGTTTTGAAAAAATGTTTAGAAATTTTTCCTTTATTTCTAAAGCAAACAGAATGAGTGGGCTAGTTATAAATTATGGTGTTTGAGGATTTGTGAATATCGAATTTCTGTGATCATTGAATTTAACTCTGAATTAAATTGTTCTTCATACCATCTATTGCCCATTTTGTTTTTCAACATCTGGCCAATTTGGGTCTCATTAAACGGAGAGCTTTGTTTTTTTTCTGAGACCTGTTGACAGTTTTGATAACCACTATCTACTGTTTCACAGCATAACATTTCATGAATGTTATTTTAATGTTCTCAGTGTGCACAACTTTTTGAGTCTGGGCATAGCAAGGAGGCAGCTGTGATGAAGAGAGCACTGGACCACGGGCATCCGGAGACCTGGGTTCGGACTCAGAATCCCAGCTCTGCCACTTTATTTTATTTTTTTAAAAAGATGTTTGTTTATTTATTTGACAGAGATCACAAGTAGGCAGAGAGGCAGAGAGAGGGGAGGGGAAGCAGGCTCCCTGCTGAGCAGAGAGCCCCGATGCAGGGCTTGATCTCAGAACCCTGAGATCATGACCTGAGCTGAAGGCAGAGGCTTAATCCACTGAGCCATCCAGGTGCCCCCCCAGCTCTGCCACTTTAAGCCCCATTCTCTCATCTGTCAGATGAGTCTTGAGGTCTAAAGGAACTGGTGTTCAGTTTGTGAAACTATAAATTTTAGAGGGCTATACAAATATTATTTACCATGTTGTTGTTATCACAGTTTAACATGTTTGGTTTATTCTTTAAGGAGGCAAGAGAGACTATGAGATTTGCTACAGCTATAAACAGAAGTTGAGTAGTCAAAACAAAGGGTCAGTTGCTGCTTGGTCTTGCTGGAAAAAATCCCATTGCTGAGACGCTTTTAATCATGGGCTCCAATCCAGCAACTGTGACTGAGGTGATTGTCAAATGATATGGCTATTGTCAGTATAAAGACTGTGATAGAATCGTTTTAGGGGCAAGGTAGAAGGAAACTGGATTTTAGACATGTCAGCATTATCTACGTTTATATGTGTGCCCATTGTTTGAAAACTGAAAGGTACAGATAGCTTATTCCAGTCAAACTAATAATCAGGAATAAGAGAAGAGAAGCAGGAATGGTGATGATTGTCTTTTATGTTATTAAGGCCTAAAATTCAAAACACATTTAAAAATGATCCGCGCCAGCACAGATCTAGAGTGGGAAATCAGTATTCAATGAATGCTGAATGTGTGAGTTAATAAATAAATGAATATAAACTAATTTCTCCTACTCGGTTAAGAACCTCCATTGTTTAGGGAATTGTGAAGGATACGGGATAGGATACGATTTCTTGTCTTCAAGGAGTTTACAGGCCAGTCAACCGTCATAATGCCCTTTTAAATTTATACAGTGCTTTTGAGGTTCCAGAACACTTTGCTTTCTGTTCAAGGAAAAGTATGTTTGTCGAATTACATTTTAGCTGGCTGTTTCAGTTCCTCACCTGATGCATTAACAGCTTTATTTTGCCCCGTGCTATTTTACGATGAAGTAGACGGTTGCCACTGAGTGAGGGAATATTTTCTAACTCAAATGAAATAGATGTGAAAGTACTTCGGAAATGACAAGGAACAGTTATTAATAAGAGAAAGTAAGATAAATAACTGCACTTAACTGTGACATTTCTGAGGTCCTCGGGTTTTATGGCAGTAATTCTCTGTCCATGTCTCTGCCTTCACACATGAACCAGACACTCCCAACAGTAACGTCTAATTACAAGCAGTGATTCTCCAGGTGAGGTGGGGTTGGAGTGCTCTGTAGTTTTTAAAAGCCTTAAGGGGATCCTCTGTGGTTTACCCATCTGTCACTTCGGAACACTGGAACAAGTGTTCCCCCACTTCCTTCCCTCTGAGAATTACTGACTTTATAATGGGAAGATGAGGAGATGAGGTGTGGTAAGTAGAAGACAGGGGCAGAGATGTTTATGTTGAAAGCCTCTGCAGTTAAAATTGTTTCTTGTCCAAGTAGGCATAATAAGCATTTTAAGGAAGGCACATGTGTTAAGCTTCAGGAAACTATTTTATATCTTTGTTAACCGGTGGTTGAAGGAAGCGCCCCTTCACTTGTGAATTTACAAATACTTCCTGTCGCCCTGTGTGTGTTGGGGGGGGGTTCTGCCTGCCACCTGCGGCTTAGGGAGTGTGGGGCTGGCCCCGACTAGCTTCTGACAACTTCACGCCTTCCTGCCTAGAGCTGAGGACTCAGGACATCCCTGATAGATAGAATACCTTGTCCCATCTTTGTTTTAGGAGAGAGTTTCCTGGCCTTTGATCTTCCTGAAGTGATCAAAGTTTGCATCCCTCTCAGCTTCCTCATTTCCTTTTTCAGACCTTAGTCTAACTAATCTCACCTCCAGAGATTTCACTTGCCGGCTTTTCCTGCCTCTTTAATTAATGATGTTTCCTAAGCCTCGTTTTAGCCTCCTCTGGGCTATGCGTCTTAAAGCCACTAGAGGCTGGCGTGACCCTTGGCTGCCTTGATTGTACTCGTGTTCTTGCCACTGAAACCCCAGACGCCAGTGTTGCAACCTCACAGCCTAAAAGCACTTTGGTAATTGGGAGGCTTTGACTCCAGCCACACTGGACCCGACAGGAAAGTGATAGATTCTGTATTGTTTTAGTGGGGTGTTGGGGAAGGGGGTAAGTTTTGACTAATCTTCCCAGGGATCTGTTTACCTAATCCTTGTATTTGCAGTTTCCGTGGAGTGCATTTAAAGAAATCTGCCACTTTTTTTTTTTTTTTTAAGATTTTATTTATGTATTTGACAGACAGAGATTACAAGTAGGCAAGAGAGGCAGGCAGGGAGAGAGAGGAGGAAGCAGGCTCTCCACGGAGCAGAGAGCCCGATGTGGGGCTGGATCCCAGGACTCTGGGATCATGACCTGAGCCGAAAGCAGAGGCTTTAACCCACTGAGCCACCCAGGCGCCCCATTCTGCCACTTTTTGTACTTAGTTTTTGCCAGTAGTGTATTACCTTAAAAGAAAGGTACTTTCCTCCAGCTTTCATTTGAGTCTTCTTGTCTGAGTACTCTTGGCAGTTTAGTTTCATTAGATGTTTTGAAAATCCCTTTCAATTTCTGCTACGAGTTGAGGCAGGGGAAGGAGGGAACATGCTCTAGTTCACATTATTTGCTTTAAAGCTTCCTGTTTTATTAGTGACATTCTCCTTTTTCTTTGGTTCCTCATGACCTTTCTTGAACGTCACTAGATCTGGAGATTGATTTCAATGGTAGACTTAGTAACTTACTATTTTCACTTTCTTCTTAGTTATTTGCTAAATATTCTGGAGCCAGTTCCTGTTCTTTAGGCACTAATGTTTCCAGAGTCTTTTTCTTTGGCCATTTCTCCCAGATCTTCCCGCCGATATTAACTCTTTGGGGGTTTGTGTGTGTAAATACATGTGTGTTGTTTTGTCATGTTCTAGGCTACCATCCAGGTGATACTTAAGGGGATGTAATAGAATATAACATATACCTTGTGGGGTCTGGAGGGTCAGATAGAAATTTTCAACATGGTTAAGACCTCAAAGTGAAAATACTGTAATTAGGTTACTTTCCTTTATTCCTCCCTTCCTTTCCTTCCTTTCATGGGGCTCGAACTCATAACCCTGAGATCAAGAGTCACGTGCTGTACCAGCTGAGCCCACCAGGTGCTCCTGGGTTACTTTTCTTGATGAAATTTAGTGTGCTCTTCAAAGATACTGAGTACTTTTATTCTCTAGGCTTACTAGATTTGGATGTAATTATTTTACTTGGATCTTTTTCAAGAAGTAGGCCCAGAAGAATAAAGTTTTTTGTTCAACAAGCTATGTAAGCATAATGGTACAGACCAACAGTAGAAACACATATCCTTTGCTAGATTTTTTTTTCCCCCATCATGAATTTCGTGAAATACCCAAGGACTGACTATTTCCTCAAGGTCTCTCACCTTTAGGCACATGGATCTTGGTAATGGAAACTTTAAAAAACATAATCAACTGTTTGAATGTATTCTTTGAGGCTTTATATCTTCACTTCGACATTTTACTTAACTGATACCAAATTGGCCTTGGCTCATCAACCTTCCACAATGCCTACCATCTCCAGACTTTGAAGCCCCTTCATAGCACCAACCTTCATTCCTTTGTTTTCCTCTGCTGGTTTTAAGGACAGTGTACTCACATTGAGTGATGGGATTGTGACATCAGAAATAATTTTCCCTCATCCATCTCTTCTGTTGCGTCTTCTTTTTTAGAGGCTTTGCATTTAGTGGATTGAGATGGTGCAGCTAGTCCACTTGAGGGATAGCTGTAGACCTCACTAATGCATTTACACTGTTTGAGGTCTCTTTCCTTACCTACCACAGGGGAGGTGGCTAGAAACAGTCTAGCTCTGTTTTGTTTTGTTTTTTTAATATTTTATTTATTTACTTAACACAGAGAGAGAGATCACAAGTAGGCAGAGAGAAAGGCAGAGAGAGAGGGGGAAGCGGGCTCCCCAGGGAGCTGGACGTGGGGCTCGATCCCAGGACCCTGACACCATGACCTGAGCCAAAGGCAGAGGCTTAACCCACTGAGCCACCCAGGCGCCCCAGTCTAGCTCTGCTTTTAAATTACATTATTACTTTGTTCATCTTTAAAGCACTTCTAAAAACCAAATAATTGCTCAGTACTAAAGTCAGTATTTTGCCTATCTTGTAGTGAGGGCACTTGAGTTATAGAGAGAATGAGTGCCATGTTCATAGTCAAACAAAAAGTCCTGTCTCAGATGAGAGAAATACTAAGGCTAGAGTCTTCTTTCTCAGATGTAATAAGCATTATTTTCTTGTCTTGCTCTAGGCTTGACAAGATATACCTCATGGTTTATGGTAATTATGACTTTAAAAAAATGAATTATCTTCTTATTTTTGAATTACATGTTTCTCTATTACAATGATGATTCTCTATTACAATGATCATGTTTCTCTATTACAGTGATCATCTAGTACAATGATCATTACAGTTTCGCTAGAAAGCACTCTTGAGTTGTCCCATCTCTTTTGTGCCATAGTTATTACTGTAAAGAATATTTGACTTTAGGGGACATCTGGGTGGCTCAATTGGTTAAGCTTCTGCCTTTAGCTCAGGTCATGATCCCCAGGTCCTGTGTCAAGTTTGCTTCTCCCTCTACCTTTCCCTGATACCCCGCTCCTCTCTTTCTCTCTCTCAAGTAAATAAAATCTAAAAAAAAAAAAGAATATTTGATTTAAATTTTTTTTCTGCGGGACTTTATAGTATGTTTACAAATGAAGTTTTTATAAATTCATAGTTTATGAATGAGATACTAAGGGTTTATTTTTTCATAAAGTACATCTCATTTTCTTAAAACTTGGTTCTTTGGGGGAAATAAAGAATTATATAAGTTGAATGTGTATACAGGAAAGTATATAAATAAGGAAAATATTATTTATTGAATATCTAATATGAGATAAGAAAGTCCAGTGTGATGAATAAACATAGGGGCTTCAAAGTCATTTGAACTTGACTTCAAAGAATGTCCCTGACACTAGTTGTGTGACCCTGAACAAGTCACTTATTTGCTTTAGCCCTCAGTTTTCTCATCTGTAAAATGAGGATGGTAAATAATACCACCTACTTTAGAGGACTGCTAGAAGGATAATTGAGAGAAGTCACGTAAAAAACTTAGCATCATGCCTGACACAGATAATTGCTCATAATGTTATTTGCTGTTACTACTACTGTTGTTTTTTCTTCGTTGTCTTATTTTGTTCCAGTAAGGGTATTAGCTTATTTCATATGTGAGGAAACCATGATTGCCCCAGGTTTAGTTACTTGGTAGAGGCCCATATCTGTCTAACCCCAAAGTCTGTCCCGTTTCTGTTGTATAATACTGTGCCACTTAATTGTTTCTGAGTGGTATAAGAATTTATGTGTAAGAATTCATATGATACTCTCAGACTCTGCTACATGGAGAGCAAGAGTCATTATCTTCATTTTCTAGGCGAAGCAACAGGTACCAGGAACCTTTTTTCTTTCTCAAAAAAGAGAAACTCCCCCTGGGGATAAAAATACATTATATGTTTATAAAAAATAAAAAATTGAAAAAAATGAGAAACTCTATTAAATAAATTTTTAAAAAAACCAGTATGGCTATGACAGCAGTGCAAAATGTGATAGAACCAGGATTTATTGATTGAGCTCTATCTATTTAAGGGACTTAAATAAGGGTTGCTTTAAGGGACATTAGTGAGGGGCGCCCGGGTGGCTCAGTCATTTGAACATCTGACTCTTGGTTTCGGCTCAGGTCATGATCTCGCAGTAATGGGATCGAGCCCTGTGTCAGTCTCCACGCTCAGCTGGGAGTCTGCTTGAGAGTCTCTCTCTACCTCCCCCTCTGCCCTTCCCCTTCTTAAAATAAATAAATCTTAAAAAAAAAATAAAGGACGTTAGTGAGATAATCACTGAAATTTGAATAAGGTGTCTAGATCAGATAATAGTAACATATCAATGTTAGTTTGCTGACTTCGATTAAAAAAAAACCCAATAAAACATATATAGGGGGATAATGATAATAAGAACATGATAAAATGTTTTATCATTTGTGTATTCTGAAACCTATAAAGGAACTCTTTGTACTATTCCTGCAACTTTTCTTTAAGTCCAAAGTTATTTCAAAATGAAGAGTTAAAAAAAATAAAAGTAACACATACTTGTTATGAACGAATTAACACGATAGTATTTTAGCGCATAATGCAACACAGACCTTAGTACTTCTGCTCTGGGGTGATGACTGTTATATAATTTTTAAGTATCTTTTTTTTTTTTCTATATAAGCAAACGTGTATTTCTTCCTTAACAAAAATAGGGTTCCATTTCACATACAAGTTTCTTGGCTTTTCTCCTCACTTAATCTCTTTTCCTTTTTTTCCCATGGAAATATATTCATTTATGTTTTTTCGCAGCAGCACAGCATTCCACGTAGAATTCACTTCTCCATGGTCTCCAGACTCCCGTTCCTGTGCTCTTTCAACAGTGCCTCGCAGCCTCTCAGTTCCTGGTTCCTCAGGTTTCTTTCCTGTGAAAGGGTAGTAACTACCCTGCCTGTTTCACAGTTGTAAGACTAAAATGAGATAATTAATATGAAAGCATTTGGGAAAATTACACATGTGATGTAAGCATAAGGTGTGATTAGGTAGATGATTACTACTGCTGAAGGTACTAGGTGTAATCCTGTGGGTTGTTCCCTCTCTCCTCACGTGCTTCCTGCACTAGCCTCTGAACCTCACAGAGTCCATACTGTCGAAAGTGGTATGGTGTTTTTTAAAAATTTTTAAAAATATTTTAAAGATTTTTATTTATTTATTTGACAGAGACAGAGATCACAAGTAGGCAGAGAGGCAGGCAGAGAGAGAAGAGGAAACAGGCTCCATACTGAGCAGAGAGCCCGATGCGGGGCTCGATCCCAGGACCCTGAGATCATGAACTGAGCCGAAGGCAGAGGCTTAACCTACTGAGCCACCCAGGCGCCCCTGTTTTTTTTTGTTGTTGTTGTTGTTTTTAAGATGGGAGTGTTTTTGAAACAATTTCTAAAACTCTTAAGTTCTCCAATTGTGTTAAGTTACAGCACCTGTCCTTGGTATATCTGCAGTCTGTCTAGTCCTTTGCAAAAACACTAAAGCACATAATTCCTTTTTATAATATTTATTTATTTATGTTTTATTTTTATTTATTTTTAAAAGATTTTATTCATTTATTTGACAGAGAGAGAGATCACAAGTGGGCAGAGAGGCAGGCAGAGAGGGAGGGGGAAGCAGGCTCCCTGCAGAGCAGAGAGCCGTATGCGGGGCTCGGGGCTCGATCTCAGGATCCTGAGATCATGACTCAAGCTGAAGGCAGAGGCTTAACCCACTGAGCCACCCAGGCATCCCTGTTTATTTATATTAGAGAGAGAGCATGCATGCGGGAGAGGGGGTGGTTGGGAAGGTTAGAGGGAGAGAGAATCCCAGTCTTCTCACTGAGACCAACAAGAGGCTCGATCTCACAACCGCCAGCTCACAACCCCTGCGGAAAGCACGGGTCAGTCGTTCCACCAACTGCCCCACCACACAATTCTTAAAAGCTTTTTTAAGAGATTTCTATTCTAGGTTTTCTTTATTCTTTCTAAATTGGGCATTTTTTACACTAGATTTGTCACTGCAGTGGCGGTGTGCGGGTATAATTGATACTCGAAAGGCTCTCTTGGCAGTCTGCAAGAGGCTAGAACAGAAAAGAGAAATAAGGAGTAGCTTGGGTCTTCTCAGGCATCCTCCTGTCTGGATTGCACACCGGGAG
Source organism: Mellivora capensis (assembly GCA_004024625.1). NCBI lineage: Eukaryota > Metazoa > Chordata > Mammalia > Carnivora > Mustelidae > Mellivora > Mellivora capensis. The sequence goes on along the minus strand of PISX010010881.1, from coordinate 11,465 downwards.
GCAGGTGCAGCAGGATGAGGCCATCTGACCTCGCTGCTGTGCACAGCCTTCTCTAGTCCGTCATCTCTCAAGTTAGTTTTGTCTCCACCTCTTTCCGCTCTTGGTTTATGTGGATTATATCTGTCAATATTTGCTGTATTCAAAATTAAGGTGGACACATTTTAAATAATTATAAGCTGATGTAAAAATAATAAATTCATGAGAAGAGTGGTGTGGCTTTATATTTTTGCACATTTCTTTAATATTAGGCTTACTAGAAGACACTTCTAGAACCTTCACTGTAGGCCGAGCCAGTGGCAGGCAGGCCAAACGGAGTGATAGTTTGGTGCGCAGAGCAGGGCTGATTAGATTCATTTCTTCCTACTGAAGACCAGAACAGACTGGGAGCAGGTTCATGGTGATCTTTGGAGCAGAACCTGTGTTTGTTTCCTTTGTTGTTGTTGCATTGTTCAGATACCCTTCCCAGTCATCTGTGCATGATCTCTGCGTCTACCTTCATTTCAAGTGTGTACTTGGGGAAGGGCCTTGCTGTCAATCCTAAACACGCTTGTGCATTGCAGGTCATTCATTCAACAAATATTTGTTGAGTTTTTGTAGCATGCAGGGTGTTCTGCTGGGCACTGAGGATAAAGCAGGGAACAAAGTAGGCAGCTCTTTTGTTCTTGTGGACTCTACATTTAAACAGCTAATTAAATAAAATACTATTTATTTGTAACTGTGATTAAATGTTCTTACGGTACAGGATGTTATGAGCATATAATAGGGTAACAGTCTTTACTCAGGGAGGTTTTTTTTTTTAAAGATTTATTTATTTATTTATTTATTTATTTGACAGACAGAGATCACAAGTAGGCAGAGAGGCAGGCAGAGAGAGGGGGAAGCAGGCTCCATGCTGAGCAGAGAGCCCGATGCAGGGCTCGATCCCAGGACCCTGGGATCATGACCTGAGCCGAAAGCAGAGGCGTTAACCCACTGAGCCACCCAGGCACCCCACTGGGAGGCTTTTTTAAATGAAGTCATGTTTGTGTGTTGTGTGCTGAAGGATGAGTGTAGTTACAGAAGTGCTTCGTTTGGTTAAATTGTACTTAGGTGGGGATCTTGTCATCTTGTCTGTGACTCAGAAAAGTAAGAAAATGGAAGAATCAACCCTGAACAGTGATCTCAGTTGAGGGAAGGAGCACTGAGGGTTTGGAGATAAGTACTGATTATCTAAGTAGATAGTTGTTTTCTTTCTGAGACATCGTGGAATTCAGTGGAAGTTCCATGACAATGAGAACCTTATACCACGAGCCAGTACGTCTCAAGTTTTAATGTACACACAAATGGTCTAGGGGTCTGGTGAAAATGGAGGCTTAGATGAAATAGGTCTGGGATGGGTCCTGAAATAGCTGTTGTTGTTCTGAAAAGCTCACAGTGATGCTGATGATGCTGGTCCGTGGACCACACTTGAAGTAGCAGGATGGTGATTCCACATAATCAGATTTCAGTAGGAATATCAGCTGGACAAGAGGCTGGATGAATATTCTAGAAGTGGGGTGGAGTAGGGAGAGGTATTTGATAACAGAGAAGACAGCAGTTTGGTGTGAGAAGTATCATGCTACGTACTGAAAGCCGAAAGCAGTTCACAGTTGCTATTGCAGAGAAGACAGGAAAGCTGGGGATTGAGATAGATGGCCACCAGCACAGCCAGTGAAATCTTCTGTAGAGTCATTTCTGTGGTGAGGACCAAGTGAACTAAATGGCCATTAGTCTGCCTAGGGAAAAGGTCAGGTACTGAGGATTGATGGCCACACCGTGGTAATTATGTGGGCTCCAGAAAATGATCTAAATGCCAGCAGCTAGTGATACTAGAGAGAAGGTGCACTTTACTCGGAAAAAGAAAAATGTTCAGTACTACTTCTCATTAATTGTAGATGATTAATCCATAGCTGAAGAGTATTGCCAAATAGATTCAGGTTAAAAGTGGTTGTAAATGGCAAGGGTAGGAATAGAATGAGGGAGGGGAAAGAATCTTATAGTTAATAACCACTTTGAAAAGAATCACCACCATTGAGACTAATCGTTGCACATGTCTCTTCTTAATTTCACCGGCATCCAATACAGAACCTTATAAGACCATCAAGAGACATTATTGGTCTGCCCTTGTTTCATTATATTATTATGGAAAATATCTTTTCATTGTAGTTATGCTTTAAGTTTCTGTTCAAGATATTTTATAGTTATTCATAAATGCATTTGGGTCAAAGAAAGTAACATCAAGTTATGAACCATGTTGTGAACGGTATGTCTAAAAATACTTTATGTTTAATCACATTCTCTTCATGGTTTAAAAGAAGTATTTTAGAATGCTATAATGGCTTAAAACCTAACTTAAAAAAAAAAAAAAACAAACCTAACTTTCTCTTCCCGCTAGAATGTCATCTCTTTGGATTTGGTCAAATCTTACAACCTTCAGAACATGGAAGGAAAGGAATTAGGGTTTCTACACTGTTAAGCAGTCATTTTAGATTACTTGTCTTTTAACTTTTTTTGCATGTACCTATAGAATGATAATAAGTATAATTTACTGATGCTGGGGACTAATTGAATACAGAATTAGGCAACTGTCTTTTTTTTTTTTTTTTAAAGATTATATATATTTATTTGACAGAGATCACAAGTAGGCAGAGAGGCAGGCAGAGAGAGAGAGGAGGAAGCAGGCTCCCTGCCAAGCAGGGAGCCCAATGCAGGACTCCATCTCAGGACCCCGGGATCACGACCTGAGCCGAAGGCAGAGGCTTTAACCCACTGAGCCACCCAGGAGCCCCTAGGCAACTGTCTTAAACTTTCTAAAACCTCAAAGGCAGAAATGAAATCAGTAGAATTCAGTACTAGTCCTAAAGTAAAATCAGCTTTTTTTAAACGTGAGTAAAGAATTATTTGTTTTATATATATTTAAAAGTGTGGTGAAACACATAATGTAAGATTCAGCATCTTAACCACTTTTAAGTGTACAGTTCAGTAATAATATGTATAGTCATATGATTGTGCAGCTAAGCTCTAGATCTCTTTTTGGAAAATTGTAAAATCTAATGTGTTCATTAGATTGCCTCTTGATTTTTAGAGGCAGGCCCACCTAAAAGGGGAGTCTGAGGAAAGTTGAGGCTATGGCATATGGTTGTGAAAGGTCGAGTTTCCTTAGATATCTGTACTTCTAAACTGTGACTCAGTAAGAGCTGGGTGTCAAGGAACATGAAAGTATGAAAGCAGTTTTATTTTGTTTTGTTTTGTTTTTAAGAAATGAAATACGGAAAAAGGAACTCTCTTGAAGTCACATACTTGAAAAAGAATAGTCATTGTTACAAAGATGATCATTTCTGTATTGCCTTCAGTTTAAATGACTGGGTTACTAAAAAGTATTCAATAGGCTGTCATTCTTTGGATAATGCTCTCTAAATAGTGCAACAGAATGTTGCCTGCTAGACTGGGATCCTGCCGTGCCTTGGGAGCATTGGGAACAGTTGGTAGTACTCTGCTTTGTCCACCTGGGGAGTGGGGATGACCACACAAGATGATGTCCTCACCGCATCTCAGTTACCTCCTCAGGGGCAGCAGGGATTAGAGGCTATTATCACTTCTTTAAAACCTAGAAACAGTTCTAGAGACGAGGACAAGCCTCTCAGTTTGAAAGCTAAGCAGCTTGGAAATCTAGTTTGAAATTAGATTTGTGTTCCCGAATGCCTCTTTGACTCGGTTGTTCCTTCTAGGAAGATAGGCTTGCTCTCCACTGGATCAGCGATGGATTCTTTTTTTTTTTTTTTTTTTTAAAGATTTTATTTATTTGACAAACAGAGATCACAAATAGGCAGAGAGGCAGAGAGAAAGGGGGAAGCAGGCTCCCTGCTGAGCAGAGAGCCAGACATGGGGCTCGATCCCAGGACCCTGAGATCATGACCTGAGCCGAAGGCAGAGGCTTAACCCACTGAGCCACCCAGGCGCCCCGCGATGGATTCTTAATGGGTGAGAATGAGGGCTCCGTCTTCGTCTGACTAATGAGTCTAAGGAGGTGGGACTTGGAATGCAAGCCTGTTTTCTTCTGGTTTGCCTTGGGTGCCTTGATTGTATAGCAAACCTCTTAATCAAAACTTATTGTCAAGCCCTAAGAAGTTCTATCAAGAGTTAGTATTAGAAACTGCCCCCCTCCCAAAAAAAAAGAAAAAAGAAACTGCCCCTAATTGGAAATAATGTCTCATTATGCTGCTGTATCATTGAGGGTCATACTGGTCTGTTCTTGACATCTTTTTACCCTTGTGGCTTTAGAGGGCACAGAAAGAATCCTCAGTGCTGGGTCTTGCTTTTGTTGTCTGCCGCCACCCAAGTTTATCAGGGTTTTTTTGTAGCTTATTTTAATATACTTAACCATGATTTATTAAAGCCTTGATTTTGTTGTTGGCGGTGTATATTCAAACAGCTAATGTAATCACGTCAGTATTGGAATGTTTGTATTACAAAGCAGTATACAAGGCTCTGGCCCGAATCAAAGTGAATTTTAGGTATTTCCAATCTATATCTAAGAAAACCTTTTTTTATTTTTTTATTTTTTATTTATTTATTTTTTAAAGATTTTATTTATTTATTTGTCAGAGAGAGAGAGAGAGAGAGAGAGAGCACAGGCAGACAGAGTGGCAGGCTAAGGCAGAGGGAGAAGCAGGATCCCCGCCGAGCAAGGAGCCTGATGTGGGACTCGATCCCAGGACGCTGGGATCATGACCTGAGCTGAAGGCAGCCGCTTAACCAACTGAGCCACCCAGGCATCCCCTTTTTTTATTTTTTAATGCCTAAACTTAATCTGCTCCAGAATTGTCTGGGTTAAGGACATAGAATTAGGGGCTTATTAGTAAGGGGCTTATTAATCTGAAGGCTTCTATTTATCTATTGTACAACTCATGAACTAGAAGAACTTTGAGATTTTAATCCATGTCCTTACCTTGTTTTGAGCTACCTGCTTGGCTTATCAAAGTCTGCTTCTACTTAACATAAATCCAGAGGGAGCTGGAAGCACACATTTACATCTTAGCTAGAGCAAGTCTGGGGTACTTAGGATTGTTTCCTTTAATGTACATTGTGTGTTCTCACAACCCATGGTAGTAATTGGCAACTGCTCCCTAAGTTAGTTTCTATTTGCGGAAGTCATTTGGTTTTTGTTTGGCTAATGCAGGTGAATACTACATGGAAAGGCAAGAGGAGAAAAGAGGGGAAAAAACCAAAACAAAACAGAATCCTTCAAGCATGTAGGGATGTGCATCAAGAATTTCAAAGACTCTTCACACAGATGTAGGAGGAGGGAAATAGCAAATTCGAAGCTTTTCAACCATGACATTTTCTTCTAATGAAAAAGAGCTGGAAAGCTGTAATTTTGAGAGTGTTGCAGTATTTTAAATCAGACACTTACTACACTTCAAAATAGTGGTGAAATGTAAAGTTTCTTTCCATCTTAAATAGAATTAAGCATTTTTGGTCATCATCTTACTTTGATAGTTGTGGGTCTCAGAGTGAAAGCCAGAGCTTCTAAAATTTAGGTGGCTTATAGAAACATCTCTGTTTTCGTGGTATATGAAGATATTTTTGGTCTCTTAACGAAAACAGTGCATTTTCTTTTTCTAGTCCTTCGCCAGTGACCTTGAATTAATCCTTTATTTTTATGCTTTGCAGTACATTTTTATACCTGAAATTCCTGGTAGTGTGGGCGCTTGTCCTCCTGGCAGATTTTGTCCTGGAGTTCAGATTTGAATACCTGTGGCCGTTTTGGCTTTTCATCAGGAGCGTCTATGATTCCTTCAGATACCAGGGACTGGTATGTTTATAAATACATTTTTCAAGTATAAGGGGTTTAATTTTCTAAGAAAATCTTCAGTAGCTGATGATTAAAAAACAAACTGATCAAATCATTATATACCCCCTCCCCATCTCTACCATTCCAGTGAAAAGAAGAGGAGGGCCAAAGACCTTGGGAGGGAAACAGAGTAGTGAAGCAAGCAATAATTACCCAGTCCTACTCTGAAGTATTTTTGGAGCCTTATCACTGTGTCAGTGATTGGGTTAGAGTTAGAGCAGTGGTTCTCAAACTTTGTGGTCTCGGAGCCCCGTTAAAGTCTTAAAAACTACTGAGGATTTTAAGGAGCTTTTATTTATCTGGGTTAGATCTCTCCATATTAACTATATTAGAAATCAAAACTGAAAACAAACTTAAATGTTTATTAATTCACTTAAAAATAATAAGCCTATTACATGTTAATGAAAATTACATTTTTATGAAAAATAACTGTGTTTTCCAAAACAAAAAAATTAGAAGATTTGACCACATTTTTGCAAATGTCTTTAATATCTGGCTTAATGGAAGGCAGCTGCATTTTCATATCTGCCTCTGAACTCAGTGGATTGCAAAATCACATATCATGTAGCTTCTCGAAAAAGCTACCTTAGTCCTGAGTGAATGAACATGAAAAAGGCAGATAACATCTTAATATTGTTATGAAAATGGTGTTGACCTGGAAGACACACTGAAAGGATCTCAGAGACTCCCCTGCTGCCCCTGGGAATCCCCAGACTATGTTTTGAAAACTACTGGGTTATAGCAAGGGCACAGGCCTAGGCTTGTTCCCCTGGTTGACCGCAGTTCTCTTATGTTCCATGGCTACACCTTAAACCTGGAACTCTTCTACTCAGAAATCCAGAGCCTCAAAAAGATAGCTTCAGGCTCATGGCCTCTTGGGGAATACCCAGTGGTGTGTCCAGAGAAAGGCTGCATTATTAAAATCCTTAACATCAACCTAATTCTTACTATCGTGATTCACTTGTGCTCCAATAGCCTGTTCTTTAAGAATGAGGCTCTTTAGGAATGTTTTAGGAGGAGAGAGGAGGCTTTTCTGTTAAAGTTCTAATTGTTCTAGGTAACCCACCTGGGGAGTCCAAATGAACTCACTGCAACCCAGCCTCAGCCTGTCCTGGTCCAGTTCTTCATGACTGAGGACATAAATAGGATTACTTTTTAATATTGAATTAACCTCTATTTTTTACATGGCGGGTTTTATATGTTTAAACTTGCTCTATAGTTCTCGCATGGCAGTTTCAGAGATTTTATCCAACATGCTTTTAATAATCTGTTTGAAAATAACAAGTTCTAAGATGTGTTTTTAATTTTGTTTTGTTTTTTCCTTTAGGCCTTCTCAGTATTTTTTGTTTGTGTTGCATTCACGTCAAATATAATATGTCTGCTGTTCATCCCCATACAATGGCTTTTTTTTGCTGCTAGCACATATGTATGGGTTCAGTACGTATGGCACACAGGTAAGTCTTAATGGCTTCTCAGATGGATAGAAATCTTAGATTCAAACTTTTTAATGTAGTGATTTCCTTGAATACATTATTTAGAGTTGAGTTTAATGTGGACTTTTTTTTTTAAGATTTATTTATTTATTTATTTTTGTATGTGTGTGCACGAGAGAGAGAGTGAGAGAGAGAGAGAGAGAGAGAGAAAGGGCATGTGCGCAGTTGATGGGGGGAGGGACTGAGGGAGAAGCAGGCTCCCTGCTGAGCAGGGAACCCAATGCAGGACTTGATCCCAGGATCCCGGGATCATAACCTGAGCCAAAGGCAGAGGCTTTAACCCACTGAGCCACCCAGGCGCCCCGCATGTGGACATTTTTAAGTGGCCTTTTCCTAACAGATGATGCCTCTAAAATATATTTTGTATTTTTTTCATTATTGAATGAAAAGTTTAAGACTTTATGATTTGACGTCTCGATTAGAGACATTTCAATAACCAATTCTCATTACGAAAAAAATTTTTTTTCTTTTTCTTTTTTTTTAAAGTTGAAGTGATTTCTATTTAGGTAGACTCTGAGACAGCCATGTTCCACATAGAAAAAAATGTTCCTGGAGTTTCAGCTTTGAAAGGAATGTTTGAGGTCATTTAGTTGAACCCTTATTTGGTATAAGAATCCCCACAGCATCCCTGACACGTAGTGGTTTAGTCTCTGATCGAAAGGCTACAGTGACAGGGAACTCAGTTTTCAGGGCCACTGTAACAGAAAGTTCTTCCTCATACTGAGCCAGAATGTTCCTCCTTAACACTTTTGACCCAGTACCTCTTGACTGTTTTGGGGGGGACTTGTTTATCTCGTAGAGAATGTAAGGAGGCTTTCCCCCACAAGTATAGGAAAGTATACAGAACTTTTCCTTCAGATTCAAGGGGTCTCCAGATCATCCCCTCAAGCTCCAACACTGCATCCCTAAAGCCACACCAAAGGAATGTGGTTTCCCATCCATGGTTAATATTTCTGTAGAGATTTAAAGCACTGTCCTATCCTCTCAGGCCCTCTTGTCTGTAGGCACAACATCTCTGGTTTCATCAGCTTTGACTTGTATGTTATTTGAAAGACTTTCAGCATCCTGATCTCCCTAGTTCTTAATGGTTCTCTTCACCAAATGCACTGTTTCTGGTATGTTCTGACTGGAGTAGAGCCACACAGTCCTCTCCCTTCTTCCTAAAGCTGTAGTTCTCCTGTCTCAAACCAAGATGAGATGAGATGTTTTCATAGCTCCAGTCCACTGTGAAAGCCTGAGTGGGACGCATGGGGACGTGCGGACTGGCTCTCAGAGTGTTACGCTTCTTTGCAAAGCTGCATGAAACTTGATGCTTAGGCCCGGATGCAGCCTGTAGGATTGACCACTGAGGGAGTGCCAGCTCATAAAAGGTCTCTGGAGCAGCATTCCTTCTCTTCTCAAAGGTGCTGAGAGGCTGATGTTGGCCCATGTAGAAGGCACAGGTCAGCTCTGTGGTACTCATTGTGAGCATGGGTTTCTCCCTCTTTAGCACGCTCTCATATCTGACTTGATTTATAAGCTAACACAACAGTTTCTAAGTCTGCTCTCCTCTAATTAAAGTGATTTTTTCATACTTTAGTTTTTCCTTGTATTTTCTTGTCCTGGGTCTTAGTTTCAAGTGAGTTGCCATCTACACTTGTCATTCTGTTCAGGTCTCAGTTTCTTCTTCTTCTTCTTCTTCTTTTTTTAAAGATTTATTTATTTATTTTGGGAGGAGGGGCAAGAGGGAGAGAAGGAATCTCCAGGAGACTCGACCCTGAGATTATGACCTGAGCCCAAATCCAGAGTCAGCCACCTAACCTTCTAAGCCACCCAGGCACCCCATCAGTTTCTTCTTTGTCATAAGAAGGTGGAATAATCTAGATAATGTCAAGGGGAACCTTCCAGCTCAACAATCCATGACTCTGATGAACTATAATGATTTCCTAAATTACTTCAATAATGTCTTAGTAGTTTGGAAAAAAACAACTCCTGTAACTATTAACAGAACCTATTGGGAACGAGTTCAGTGGGTGACCCACAGGGCAGCAGTGAAGCTAATATCATGAGTGATACTGGCCTCTCTTTAGCCCTAGGCTCAGAAATGTTGGAATAGCTAAGTTGTGAAGTATGTTTTAATTTGGAATGATTAGTGCTCAAATAAATGATTAGCGCTCAAATAAACAAAACAAAGCAAACTTTGTGTTCTTATTGGGCCAGACAGATATAAGTACATTTTAATATAATTTGGGATTAATTTCTCTTACCACTTGTTTTTTAAAATTCATAAGTTTATTAGGAATCGCTGATGAAATTATTTATTACAACAAAAGAATGATTATATCATAAACTTCCTTGCTATTAAGAGGGAAAAAAAATACGAAACCGTATGTACATGACTCACTTGCTCAAAAATATTTTCAACATGATTTGATTATTTGATAAATGTAGAAATACAGGTATTTTGTCTAAAAATTTTTTTCTGTAATGTGCTTATTATGTATATGATAACTTTAGAAATTAATATAGGGAGTTAGAGAATATAAATTTTTGAAAATGCATTTTGAAATGAATTTGAAAATGTCTTATCCTAGGGGTTGCTGTTTGTCTTTGTACACTGTGAAAATGCCCCTCTTTTTGTATGTTAAATCTGTAAGAATGGTTGAGGCCATTTGCTGCCTTCACAGAGCTTTTACCATTTTCTATACTGCAGGGATTAGGTCTAAGGGGACTTAAGTTCTCCTTAGGAGCAGACCCAGTATTATCTCTGTGAACTTGGACCTAATTTGCGTAAACTCTGGGCCTTACTTTACTCTTCACTTTGATAAGGAGGTTGGACCAAAGTTCTTTGTAGTTCCAAGATACTATGGTTTTTCTTTTGTTTCATCCCAAAGATCCTTAGTAAAAAGCCATTTAGGGGACGCCTGGGTGGCTCAGTGAGTTAAAGCCTCTGCCTTCGGCTCAGGTCATGATCTCAGGGTCCTAGGATCGAGCCCCACATCGGGCTCTCTGCTCAGCGGGGAGCCTGCTTCCTCCTCTCTCTCTCTGCCTGCTTCTCTGTCTACTTGTGATCTCTGTCTGTCAAATAAATAAATAAAATCTTAAAAAAAAAAAAAAGCCATTTAGTTCTTCAGATTACTGATTTCCCTCCCCTAACTCCCTATTCTATTTTCTGTAGCTCGCTTGCCTTAAATAGTCTCAGAGGAGCTCTTTCCACAGTTACTGGACCTCATGCTTATGTAGTCCATCTTCATTAAAAAAAAAAAATCCCATTATTAATCATGTCCTGACAAAGATAGACCTAGCCTATAGATTTTGGTTCTAAAAATCAATGGAAATTACCTCATTATTTTTATCTTATTTATCCTATATTGCAAGTTGCTTTTTCCTCCCTTGAAATTTTTTTTTTTTTTTAAGATTTTATTTATTTGTCAGAGAAAGAGACAGAGAACTGCACAAGCAGGGGGAGTGGCAGGCAGAGAGAGAAGCAGGCTCCTTGATGAGCCTGGAGCCTGATGGAGGGCTGGATCCCAGGACCCTGGGATTATGACCTGAGCTGAAGGCAGACACTTAATCAACTGAGCCACCTAGGCACTCACAAAAATTGTTTTTAATTATAAAAGAAATGTAAGCTTATAGTTAGGAATAAAAAATTTCTAGAACAGGGGTGCCTGGGTAGCTCAGATGGTTAAGCATCTGCCTTTGGCTCTGGTCATGATCTCCAGGTCCTGGCATTGAGCCCCTTGTCTGTCCATCTGTCTGGCTCCCAGCTCAGTGGGGAGGCTGCTTCTCCCTCTCCCTCTGCCCCTTCCCCTGCTTGTGCTCTCTCTCTCTCTCACTCAAAGGAATAAATAAAATCTTTAAAAAAAAAAGTTGTAGAACAGAAATTAAATGTCAGAAACATTTCTTTGTGCAGTAACTCATTCTCCAGAATTTTTTTTTAACATATCGTGTTAGTACAGATCATTCTTTGAAAAGCTGCATCATATTTCAGTATACAGACTTATCATAAACAGTTCTCTGTTGATACACATTTAAAATGATTCTACATTTTTTGTTATTAGAAATAATAATATAGTGAGTATTCTTATACATTTATTCCAGGGCTTTTTTTTTTTTTT